>JASDQU010374983.1:5426-58498 GCA_032191745.1 Picea mariana | reverse complement strand
AATCAACAATTTCATCCTTGTCATCATGACATCACCTTCCCTCTTGGCCTCACTCGGTGAGACCGAAAAAGATCTATGGTTGAGATCACTCTCCCCACTCACTGATATGTGGCCACAATCTCTCTTCGGAGTCTTCTCATCAAACCACCTTAACCAAGGCTAATCGAATGACCTCGCTGTGATCGACGGTTCATATATTGTGATGCCTATATCGAAGGATCCAACAATACTGAATGATCCTCCTAGCCTTTCCATCGAAGTGGATCTACCTAGGCTTCAGGGACTACTCCAACCATTGACTCTGAAGGGTCCTCCATGATAAATGATCACAATCTCTCTGGATCTTCCCTCCAATGGATCCAACAGACGATAGTGGCCTTGATCCTCGACAAGCCCTCGTATGTGAGGAACCTCAATCAATGGCTAGGATTGATTCATTGCACCAAGTCGATGTCTACAATTCTTTCTGAGGCAAAGAATGAGTTTTCTTGGTTTAAACAGTCTGATCTTAGACTTAGCAAATATGGGTTTTACTCTGAGAGATTCCTAAGTTTACCAGGCCTTCCTAAGTCTATAAAAGTCTTCCTAAACCAACTAATACTCTCATTCTTCATTGTTTACATGGATAATTCCATCCTACAAACCATCCATACAAATATAGGGAATTTCCAACCTGAGCTGGTCAAGGTTACACTAAGTTAAAACTATTTCTAGGTCTCAACTTAGGGTTAACTCACAAAAATATGCATAAGTATGAAGATACACAATTATGAAATGATTCTAGCAGCAAATATTTAATGATAAATTAGAACAATAAAACCCATGACAGAAGGCACATAACTTCAATTTAGGTACAATTTTAAATGTAGTTTTGACAACAATTATCCATGACAAATAACCCATAATTATAGTTCACATACCATTCTAACAACAATATACTTAATTATAAATAACACAACAAATACGCATTAGAGGAATACATAATCATTCATACATTAATTTAAACAAAAACATGGTGGACACTTATCTGATATTAATAGCCACCAAATCCATGCAGACCTCAAACTTTCCTCCCATCCTTAGACTGTGTTGCTCCTAAGCTCAACAACAAGTCACCCCTAAGTTGGGGCTTAAACTCCACTTGGGAAAGGAATTCCTAACCAGGAAAGGTATCTTAGAAACAACAAAACTCGAACTCATGTGTCATATGTACAAACATCATATAGTATCTCATTCCCCACATGCATGTACCACCCTAGAAAGTGTGCCCCTTCTTTTCTCAATGGTCCTTTGGCTGCTCCACTTCCCTTCTAGGGCTTCGAAAATAGGTCAGACAGGAAGTATCAAATCCTTGTAGATGTAGCTTGGCACCTTGGGAAAACAATTCTCAATAATTCTCTCACATGGAGAGAATGCTTACGAGCCTGATAACCTACCTCTTCGAAAGCACACAGACTTGGAAACCCACCTCTTCAGCTCAAATACCAGAAAAACCTGCCTCAAATTGCCCTCAAGAAAGTATGGAGATGGAAACATGTATGGATAGCAGCAACATGGAGATGGTATGAATGATGGAGCAAGCATGATGGATTGATTGAATGGTTGAATGATTGGCGAAAAGAACTAAGTTTTCATATTTTATTTGCATGTTCATGAAGTTCCACTTGTCACTTCATAAACTCCCTTTGAACCCACTTGGTGGTTTGTTTACATTCTCTAAAGATTTAGGAAAAAACAATATTCACGCCTTTTTTACTTTAGAAGTATTTTAATAATATTTCCTTGGTTTAAGCCCCCATTGCTTAGTCATATTCCTAGACTCTTAGCCCCCTTTCCCTTCTAGTGGAGTTTATCCCCCACATACTCTTTCTATTGAGATGGTCTACAAAAGTGATGTTTTTCATTAAATTTAGAGTGTGATTACAAAATAGAAGATAGGATCTCTAGCCCAAATTTTTTTTGGCTCAACAACCTATGTGCACAACTATTTTTACATTACAATTGGGGTTCAACCTAGGGATATTACATTCCCCTGCACATTATTTATTCACTTTCCTCAGTGTAATATATATACATATACAATCAAAACTTCAAAAGTTTTCAAAAAGCTACGAGTACTCTGCCCGCATAACATCCTTTTGTTCCCAAGTTGCATATTGAGGACCATACTAGGTCCATTGGATCTTTAGAAAACTTATGGCTCGGTTTCGAAGCTGCTTGGTTTTCTGGTCTAATATGAAAATTGGTTGTACTTGAAATTCACATTCTAGCTCCACCTTAATCGAATTCCAATCAATGACATTATTATCATCAAGTACATACTTTTTAAGCAAATATACATGAAATATATTATTAATAAGCATGGATGTGGGTAGTGAAAGCATATATTCCACAGGACCAATCCTCTCCAGGACATCGAATTGTTCACGGTATATTGCTACAAGTTTTGAGAACTTTCCCAACTTCAGGGAACTTCGTCTTGCCTTTACTTTCAAGAATACATGGTCACCCACTGAAAATTCTCTGTGAGTTCTATTTTTATCAACATAAATTTTCTGCCTATCTTGGGAAACCTTAAAGTTCTATTTTATCTTCACTATATGATCATGTATTTCCCTGAGAAAGTTTGGCCCAACTATTTCCCTATCATCTAGGTTGTCCCATATTACTAGTGTGTTGCATCTTCTTATGTATAGTGCCTCAAATAGGCTCATCTTTAAAGATGCTTGGTGCCCATTGTTATAAGAAAATTCAACCAAATGTAAATAATCTTCCCATTTCGATGGTTTGTCCATGACATACATTCTGAACATGTCCTCGATCACATGGTTGAGTCTCTTTCTTTTCCCATCTGACTCAAGGTGATAAGTTGTGATGAAATTTAGATTTGTCATAAATCCTTTCAATAGCCCCTTCCAAAAATTTGATGTGAAGTCAAGATCTATGTTAGACACAATTGTCTTAGGTATACCATGAAGTGTGGCTACTTCCTTCATATAGATATTAGTGACGTTGGCTTCCTTGTGAGTTAACTTCACAAGAATAAAATGGTAAGCTTTAGTAAGCTTGCCCACAACTACCATAATAGAACCATGTTGTTTAGAAGCCTTGGACAGTTTAGTAATAAAATACATGGTTACAACTTCCCATTTCCACTCGAAAATGGGCAAGGACTGTAACGAACCAACTGGGTGTTTGTGCTCAGCCTTGAATTTTTGACATTCAAGATACCTGACAATGAAATCAACAACTTATTTCTTCATACATGGCCAATAGTAATGATGTTTAACATCAACAATTGTCTTTTGGTAATCTGGGTGCCCAACATAAGGCACTTTATGCATTTTTCTTAGTACCATATTTTTCAAATCTTGAACATTTGGAACATAAATTATTCCCCTTTACATGAGGATTTCATCCTCACTCACTCAGCTTATAATCCTCAATTTTCTGTTGCATTTTATCTTGCTGTAATTTTCCTTTTATTTCTACATAAATCTAATAAGATTTTGCAGCCTCTAAAATTCTATTTTTCAAATCATATTTGCACATGCTAATGGTTGTAGCATGCATTTCATGTACCCTTATGCTGAGTGCATCATCTACCTTGTTGTCTTTACCTTTGACATGTGTTATTTCAAAGTCATATTCACTGAGGAATTCTCACTATCTGCTTTGTCTGGCATTTAAAGTTGGCTATCCAAATAGATATTTCAGACCGTTATGGCATGCTCTCAGTTCAAAATGATTTCCCATTAGGTAGTTCCTCCACATATTCAAGGCATGTACAATAAATTCCAATTACAAATCATGAGTGGCATAGAGTCTCTCATGCTCTTTCAACTTCCTTGATTCATAACACACCACATGTCTATTTTGACTAAGGACTCCACCAAGTCCTTCTTTGCATGCATCAATGCACACAACAAAGTCCTCAGTAGGATCAAAAATTTTCAAAATGGGTTCTCTTGTCAGTAATATTTTCATGTGTTGAAAGATTCTTTCACAATCAGGTGTCCACTCAAATTTCACACCCTTCTTTTGTAGGTATGTGATTGGGTGTTCAATTCTTGAGAACGCTCGATGAATATTCGATAGTACCTTGCAAGTCCCATGAAAGGTCTTACTTCTGGGACATTCCTTGGTGTTGGACATTCTTTAATGGATATTATATTTTCTAGATCTACTTCTATTCCTTCCTTTGATATGATATGGCCTAAGTAATGCATTTTCTTCTAATAAAATGAACACTTTCTCAACTTCGCATATAATTGATGCTCTCTCAATACTTGTAGCACCATCCTCAAGTGTTTATCATGCTCCTCTTCAAATTTGGATTAAATAAGAATGGCATCTAGGAAGACAATGACAAACTTATCCAAATAGTCTCTGAAAATATCATTCATTAAACACATGAATATGGTTGGTGCATTTGACAATCCAAATGGCACTACTGTGAACTCGTAGTGGCCATACCTCATTCTAAAGGTAGTCTTGCTAATGATATATTCTTTAATCCTCACCTAATGATATCTGAATTCAATATCAATATTAGAAAACACCTTCTTATCCTTTAGTTGATCAAAGAGGTCATCTATCCTTGGAAAATTATATTTTTTCTTCACAGTTACTTTATTTAGCTGCCTGAAATCAATGCAAAGACTCAAAGTATCATCCTATTTTTTCACAAATAACACTAGTGCACCTCAAGGTGACACACTTGGTTGTATATACCCTTTCTTCATAAGTTCCTAAAGCTACATTTGTAACTCCTTCAATTTAGGTATTCTCATCCCGTAAGGAGTCTTGGATACAAGGGGTTGCTCTAGGCATTAGATTGATTGAGAAATCAATATCTCTCTTAGGTGGTAACTCAAGAATTTCTCTAAATACATATTCAAATTCTTTTAGGACTTCATAATACTCCATTTTTGTCACTTTATGCTTAGGATCCTACTCCATATGTGATGCAAATAATTGACATCCTTTCCTGAAGATTTTCTTCAACTGCATGAATGAAACTTCTCTGATAGTTACAACTCTTAGAATACTCTGTACTTTTCTCAAGTTTCCTTCCTCGTCCAAGCAAGTAAAATATTTATTGTAAAATTCTAGGACAACATGATGGTTTTCTAGCCAATCCATACCAATGGGGCAATCATAATATCCCAAAGGTATAATGTTTAGGTTTTCCCTTATATTCATCCCATTCATGTCCATTGGACATGCCTTCACCATTTCATTAATCCTTCTTTGAGATCCTGTAGCTAGTTGTACCAACCAAGGTTTTCCAAGTTTTATTTTTGGCAATTGAAACCTTTCTACTGTAAATGTGTTGAACTTGCACATAATAGATCTAGCTAGCAAATGATATACACAATTTGCAGAGAAAATATGAGAAAATAGAAGCAAGAGAGAAAGAATGGAAGAATTCTCATTAACCAACTGAATGAATGATAATTTACACATGATATACTCATTATAAATCAACTAATGTGCACTGGAGGAGAATCCAATGCACCATAGTGGTGGTATGGAGTGATCTGGACACACACCAACAATTATAGGAGTAAACTTCCACCTAGTCTAGTCTCTCAGGCAGTTACGAGAGTGAGCTTCCACCTAGTCTGAGTTAACTAGTCTCTCAATCTTCAATTAACTAATTGAAACATAGTGAAGTGAGGAAGAGAATAGGGAATCATAAGTAATGCACTAGTTTGGTGATGATCCCAAGGAAAATGTGCATTAGCTGGTGATGATCCCAATGTTGCATGGTCCCAATGTGGCATTTAGACTCCAATCAATTGATCAAACTAAACTGTGAACTTAAGAGAATATTCTCCTAGAGGAATATTCTCCCTAGACTATAGGAGATTGAATAATGACTAATAAACATAGGGAAAACATTAGGAAAAATAAATCCTAGGTGTGTGTGAAGTATCTCTAAAATCCCCCTCTTAACATCACTATGGTGAAAATAAAGAATGGGTGCCAACAATGAGTCCATGTTAGGTACCCAAATACAATAGATACATTGAAATAAAAGAGAAAAGAGGGATAAAATCATGGGAAAACCCCCCATCATAGTACAATGTATGTAAGAAGAAGAACTGATAGTTGCAAGGAAACTTTGTCCTTCACTCCAAGATGACTGCGCAAAGAATGGAACTTATCCTCAGTGAATATATTTGCAGTCTATTCTGTTGAAGGACATAATTGTAGGTCGATGATCCCCTCATGTACTAAGTCCCAGATGTAGTGCATGTGGATCTCGATGTGCTTCATCCGTTGCCTCTGAACTGGATCTCTACAAAACTTCAAAGTGCTCTGATTGTCACACCAGATGACAATTGAGCGATGAAACTGAATGCCCAACTCAATGAGAAAATGTTGTAGCCACATAGCCTAAATGGTTATGTTAACTACCCTTCTATACTCTACCTCGACTGAAGATAGAGTAATAGCATCCTAATTCTTTCTCAACCAACAGATAGGCTCGAAACCAAGACTGAGTGAGTAACTAGATGTGGACTTGTGATCAATGCTATCTCCGGCTTAGTCATAATCGGTGAACCTGATGAGGTCTGATGTAGTCTCCTTCATAGTGAATCCCAAAGGTGATGATGCCCTGTACATATTGAAGGATATGCTTTGCATCCTTCCAATGTAGCTCATTCAACTCCTTCATGAACCTGGAGACTACTCCAACTGCATAGAAGAGGTATGGTCTGGAGTGTGTGAGATACAACAAGCTCCCCACTAGTTGTCTGTACAATGTGTTGTCAACCAGTGGAGTGTCCCTTCCATCTTCAAGTCTGACTCTTAATAGACAAGGAGTTGGGGCAGACTTGCAGTTTGTCATGTGAAATATCTCAAGGAGATCTCATGCATACTTGGTCTGAGACAGTTTGATGCCTAATGCATCCTGACTGATCTCGAGTACAAGGAAGAAATGTAGTGACCGATTTCCATCATCAAGAACCTATCATGCATAATCCTATTGACAGTAACAATCCTTGAAGTCGAGAAATCGGTGATCAACAAATCATCAACATACATAACTAGGAGTAGAAGTGAATAATCCATCCTGAGCATGTAAAAATTTAGGTCTGACTTACAACGTACAAATTTCTGTGACATCAGGTAGGAGTTGATCTTGTCATACCATGGCCTCGGAGCCTGCTTGAGGCCATAAATATGCTTCTTCAGTCGACAGAACAAATATGAATCCTGCACAAATCCCTGGGGCTGCTCCATATATATCTCCTCAGAGAGATCACAGTGAAGAAATAAATTATTCGCATCCACATGATGGACTTCCCATCCCTTGGTTTCCGCAATTGCAAGTGCCAAACATATGGAATCCATATTCACTACTCAAGCTAAGTTATCATCATATTCAAATGCCACACACCTATTGAAATCCTTTGGAAACTACCCTGGATTTGTATCTACTAACCTATCCATATGCTACACTCTTGGTCCTATAGACCCATCTTCACCTAACAAGTTTCCTTTCTGAATGAAGGGGAACTAGATCCCAAGTTTGGTTCTCAAGGAGGGAGTTGTACTCATCCTGCGTGGTGGATTCCTAAAAGGGATTTCCAAAAACCTCGCCATAAGACTATGGATCTGAAGGCTGAGCCAAGAAAAGATGATTGGGTGGCATTAGTTTAGTGGCAGTGAGTGCAAGAGGAGGCTCCTTGAAATTAGATTGAGTTGTCCTAGTATCATCTAGATCCCCAACACGATCTCTTACATCTTGAAGAGTAGTATTGGCCCACTTGGGCCTCTACTTTGGCCCTGCATTTTCATCTACATGCACTGACTCTGCATCTAACTATACTAACTCTCTATCTAGATCATCTGAATCCTATGAATAAGAACTCTCATCTGAAGAAGAGTCGGCATGTGCATACTCATGATCTCTGACAGGTGGAAGAGCAAAAGTGTCTACATGCGGCTGCTGAGGTACGTGTGAGACAGTTTCCTCGAATTGGACACTTTTCTCAATAATGAGACATTCCAAGGAAATATAAATGAGTTTGTATCCCTTCACACCATTGGGGTAAGATACACTTTGTGCTCTATGGATCAAATGCCTTCCTCTTTTCAAAGGGAATCCTGGCCCATGCACATGAACCAAAAATACGGAAGTGGGTCACTTCTGGTTTGAGGCCACACCAAGCATTGTAGGGGGTCTTATCCTTGACATATATATGGGGAGATCATTTTTGAATGTATTTTTCACAATTAAGTGCTTCATCCCATAATCTCTGTGGAAGTGACTTTGCATGTAACATGCAAGATGCCATCTCTTTTAGAGATCTATTTTTCTTCTCTACAACTCCATTTTGTTGCATAGTATAGGGAATCATGTGTAGCAACTGAATCCCTACCTCATGTCAAAGATTATGTATCTCATGTTTGACATACTCTCCCCCATTATCTATTCAGAGGACTTTTATTTTCTTTCATGGCTGTGTCTCGACAAGGGCTTTGAAATCTTTGAGGTGTCAAAAGACCTCTAATTTTTTCCTGAGAAAGAAAATCCATGTGAAGCATGAGAAATCAGAAACAAAAATGAGCACGTACCTTGATTTACTAATTGATGGATGTGGAAAAGGGCCCATGAGGCCACTATTTTTAGATATAAAGGAAAGGAAACCTTCTTAGTCTTTCCTTTATCGAATTTCTCTTGAGGGTGTTTTCCAAGAACACATCCATCACAAATTCATTGGAGAAGTGGATGTCAGGTAGACCATCAACCATTCCATGCTTCCTAATTTGTTGTATATATCTAAAATTTAAATGCCCGAACCTTTCCTTCCATATTCTACTACTTTCATCAATATGGGTAAGTAGTAATGCAGAAGCTGGTTCAATAAATTCAGAAAATGTGTAGAGTTTAGATTGATGATTTACCTCACCGGTAGAAACCATGGAATTGGTTTGCATGTCATAGATATCCACTGCATAAGGTGTGAAAATGACTCTCTTTTTGGTGCTAGAGTTTTTCCTTTGATACATGGAGAGAATATTGACGAAACGTTTGGGAATGTGTAGCACATTCTCGAAGCTTCTATTTGTGAGTTCAATTCTTCCTTTGTTGGTGACCTCAACTGGAGAGTTGTCCCCCATCAGAATAAAAGGACCTTTGCATGCATCCAATGAATAATAGACTTCTTTTGTGGCAGCCATGTGGTGTGATGATCCTGAATATACGATCCAAGCATTGGGAGAGGAGTTGATCAAAATAAAATCATGGCTAGAATTTCCTTTCTTGGGATTCTCATCTTCTGGATTCTTCTTCTTGGAACCCTCAGGGATGGGATATCCAAGGTTGTTTTGATGAATTATTTGGGCCATTAGATCTATCTCTTTCTACATACATGCATATTCTGGATGGAATCCTTTATGGAAGTAAGTTCATTTCTCCCCTTTTCTTACCTTTCCAACTTTGGATCCCAAGGCATCGTTGAAGGGTTTTGAGTACCCTTCCTTATTTAGATTTTCATGTGCTTTCCTTTTTTATTTTTATTTATATTTCTGATATTGATGACCACTACCATCTTGCATAGTAAGTGCATGTGCCTCTGGGCCTTTGATTTTTCCCATATTGATGAGCTTGTTTTGCTCTCATGTCAGAGACTCGCTAAAGGCTTCAAGAGAGGGAATCGTCCAGGTGGATCCATAGGTGAGCCTAACTAAATGAAATGTAGATACAAACACTGAGTATTCCATACCAAGTTTGGAGAGAATGGTAATAACCATTTGTTTCTCCTCCTTAGATTTATCAAACCCGCAAGCCTTGAGTTGCGACAACAAATCCTTATACTTGGTAAAGAAATCTTGGATTTTGTCGAAGGTTTTTGGATACAAAGTGAGAAATTACACCTCGATAATGTGTCCCCTCATCTTGTCCTATTTTCCAAAAATCCCTTCCATGGTGGTCCAATATTCATTGGGATTTTTATAGGAGGATATGTGAAAGAGGAGTTCAGTAGAAATGAGACTACAAATAGTTCCAAACGCTTTATCCATTCGATTTAGATACTTGTATTTTTATATGGCTGATGTTGGTTCAGATTCTTTGTTCATGGTTAACCTATATAATCCTCTACCTCGAAGATGCATTATCATCTTATCCTTCCATGCAAAGAAATTGTATGGTGTAAGAATGAATTCTTTTGGAAATTCCATTTTTTCGATGTCTTCAATCTTCGATACATGCAAAAATAATTTGGTGTGTATTTTCCCTAGCATTCCATTGTCTCTAATACCATTTAAATGTATTGAAACTGCACATAATAGATCTAGCTAGAAAATGACATACACAATTTGCACAAAAAATATGAGAAGATAGAAGCATGAGAGAAAGAATGGAAGAATTATCATTAACCAAATGAATGAATGATAATTTGCACATGATATACTTTGTATAAATCAACTAATGCGCACTAAAGGAGAATCCAATGTTCCATAGTGGTGGACTAGAGTGATCTGGACACACACCATCAGTTATGGGAGTAAACTACCACCTAGTCTAGTCTCTCAGGCAGTTACAGGAGTGAACTACCACCTAGTCTGAGTTAACTAGTATCCGAGTCTTCAGTTAACTGACTTAAGAAGAGTGAAGTGAGGTGAATATTAGGGAATCATGAGTAATTTTCTAGACTGGTGATGATCCTAAGGACAATGCGCATTAGCTAGTGATGATCCCAATGTGGCATCTAGACTGTACTCAATTGATCAAATTGAAGTGTGAACATAAGAGAATATTCTCCCTAAACTATAGGAGACTGAATAATGACTAATAAACACAGGGAAAACCTTAGGAAAATGGAATCCTAGGTGTGTGTGAAGTATTTCCAACATCTACCATCTTAGAATATAGATAACTATGACTATCTCCTGAATCAATTAAAATAGAAATAGGTTGGTTGTTGATATTACCTTCTACTTAACCATGTGAGACTGAAATTAAACATGTTCTTTGCCTAGGGATGCATATATCCTTGGTACATTTCTTCCCATGTCTTCAATTGTTTCATCTTGTTGCGCATTATGAACAACGTTCACTTTTTCATATCTATGAGGAAAATCCCGGTGCATGTGGTCTCCATTACTACCCCAACGCTTAATTGGTTGTTTCCTTGGTCTTTGTCCCACGGTTTCAGTCATCTTGGTCTCCTTGGGAGAAGGTTGTCCTTGATTATTATTTTTTTTAAAAGGTGGGTTGTTTCCCTTCTTCCTCTGCTCAATCTTTCTTTTCCTCTTGTCCTCCCAAGTCTTTTGGAAATTCGGTCTTCCTCTATGATGATTGTAGAGACATTTATCTCTCTTTATAGTCGCTTCCAATGTATTGGGATCATCATATTGTATTTTATCACTGATAAATGAAGGAAACCCACTCGGGTACCTTTGAATCTTAACCTACTCATCCTTGATAAAAGGAACATATTTCAGCAGCTCCAAGAATCTTCTTTCATACTCATATATGATCATGCTCCCAATATTGATCTCAAATAACTCCTTCATTTTCTTATCGTAATAGTGTTTGGTTAAATATTTATTTTGAGAATAGATCTTGACCTCCCTCCAAGTAACCTTATTATCATCAATGTGTTGCACTTGTATGAGATGATCCCACCACATTGATGTTTTTCCTTTGAGTTGGTGAATTGCTATTCTCCCTTCTATCTGAGAGGAATAATTATGCAGTTGAAAGTATTTTATCATACCCAAAAACCAACTCTCTGCATTCTCATCCTTCTTGTGCTCACCATAAAAAGAAAGAGGCTTAATATTATTAATATTTCCATGTAGCTCATCTACCCCAAATCCATTCTTATTCTTTCTGACAAGGGACAATATTGAAATACTATTTGATCTCCTAGATGAATGCTTAGGTGAATGTTGGTGTTGCTATCATCACTCTTGGATTCTCTTCTTCTGTCATGAGACCTATGACTCTTTGTCTTGCTTAACTCTGGATCATTATCCATTTTCTTTTCTATTATATCCAATCTTTGTAATAGCTTAAGGTTGAAACCATATTATTGTTTCTTGGCTTTCATAAGCCTCCCATTATCATCTTTATGACTTCGAACATCTTTTTGCAAACACTTGATGGTATCCACCAACTTTATTCTTTCCTCTTTACCTTCATCATGCCCATTGGATTTAATTATTTCATTACCAATGTTGATCCACAACCCCATGAATTCCTCCTCATGGATGTAAATCCTCTTTGTATCTTCCTTGTCTTACATGCTTTTGGTCTCTCTACGAGTTCTGTTTGGTTTATATGCTCTTATTTTTGCAAAATCTGCAAGCAGTAAAATTTGTTAGATAAAAGTAATATAATAATTTGTAATTATTAGTCTCATATTATCTTTAATACATCAGTCTTGTAACTGATATCTGTCCCATCGAAGCCTAGTGTTGAAATTGGAACATTGATACCACTTTGTAACACACCCAAACCCCTAATCCTCAATGAGGATGATATGGAATCAAAAATTTATTTTTCACCAACTATTTCCTTTCTCTAAATAAAACTTGTAGATTAATTCTTCTCTTCGAGAGCTTTCCAATGAATGTAACCATTATCAATCCCGAGCTCTGGATCAAAATTTATAGCCTCCCAAAGTTTTTTGGTTATATACCATCCATTCCACCTCAACACCACATGGAATCCATGTGTCTTCACAACACATGTGTCATTTGACATGGAACTGATGTAACACTGATGTGGCCGTTGATGTGGCAACTTCCACCTATCTCAATGGTCCTTGTCCAATCAACCTTCTAGATCAACGACTATGATATATTCAGAGCCTTTCTATTCTATCAGAGTTACCCATCAGAGCGCTTCCACTCCTGTATTCCCTACACACTCTGATGGCCTCAGCCTAACAACATACCCCTTCGATGGATCAGACAGTCCTAGGAATAAATAAATCTACAGTCCTGATTGCATCGGTGCCTCGAACATGCCCAATGGTTAACAAACTATCCTTCTACCTTTGTACTCACCCCTCTAGGGCCCATGGTAGATCAATGATTCATCGCACCCCCTCTACAATCAATGGTCCAGATCGAACCTCAGAGTACTTCCATCAGAGTCCATCCTCCTCCGGAATCCACAAATCACTCTGACCAGCCCCCTCTAATGAACAAATGAGATCTTTCATCGATAGATCTGAGGGCTGGGAATTAGACACCTGTCCCAAGGATTAACATTGATAGGGTCCCTTCTTGGTTCTTTCTATGAATTATTGGCCACCATGTGTCCTTCTTTGGAAAAAATGGCACCCCTCATCATCATGAAGTCACTCCCTTATTTTCCTCATTTAATCAGGTACCCACGTGGCATCCGAGTTGGCACCGAGGACATGTGGCCCTATCCAACTCTGCCACATGATTGAACATGTGGCACCTAGACCATTTCACATTTTGCTTCTTCAAAGTGCCAAATTACCTTGACATTTTGAACAACCACCACTTGCCATGTGAACTGACGTGGTGTACATGCCATCGTTGGGCACTTGACGTGTCTGTCCCCAACTGACACCTATCCACTACACATTGGATGGGCGATGTTATCCTTGTCATCATGACATCACCTTTCCCCTTGGCCTCGCTTGATGAGGCCCACCAAGATCTACGACTAAGATTACTCTCCCCACTCACCGATCTATGACCATAATCGCTCCTCAGAGTCTTCCCATCAAAGTACCTTAACCAAGGCTACTCTGATGACCCTTATGCAATCGATGGTTTATATCTTTAGCACCCATCCTGATGGATCCAATGATCCTTATTGATCCCTGGGCCTTTCCATTGGATTGTCTCTACTTGGGCTTCTGGGACTACTTCGACCGCTGACTTTGATGGCTCCTTCATGATCAATAATTGTGATCTCTCTGGATCCACCCTTTGATGGATCCAACAAAAGACAATGGAATTGATCCTTGGTAATACCTTGTACATGAGGAACCCCAATCAATGGGTAGGATTGATTTTTTTCATCGATTTGGCGACTACGATTCTTTTTGAGGTAAAGCATGGGTTTTCATGGTTTAAACAGTTTGATATTGGACTTAGTGGATCTGGGTTTTACTCTGAGAGATTCCTAAGTTTACCAGGCCTTCCTAAGTTTGTAAAAGTCTTCCTAAACCAACTAAGACTCTCAGTGTTCATCGTTTACATGGATAATTCCATCCTACGAACTGTCCATACAAAGATAGGGAATTTCTAACTTGATCTAGGAAAGGTTATGCCAAGTTACAACTATTTCCATATATGAACTCAGGGTAAACACGCATAAATATACATAAGTATAAACATATACCGTTTTGAAATGATTCTGGCAGAAAATATTCAAGGATAAATTACAACAGTAAAACCCATGACATAAGGCACATAACTTCAATTTCTGTACAATTTTAAATGTAGTTTTAATAACAATTATCCATGAAAAATAACCCATAATTACAGTTCTTGTACCATTCTAACAACAATATATTAAATTATAAATAACACAAAAAATACCCATAATATGAATACATAATCGTTCATACAGTAATTTAAACAAACACACGGTGGACACTTATCTGATATAAATAGCCACCAACTGCATGAAGACCTCCAAAATTTCTCCCATCCTTAGACTTTGTTGCTCATAAGCTCAACAATAGTTCACCCCCAAGATAGGGCTTAAAATCCAATTGAGCATGGAATTCCTAACCAAGCAAGGTCTCTCAACAGTAGCAAAAATTGAACTCGGGTGCTATCTCTACAAAAAACCTACAATCTCTCATTCCCCACATGCCTGTCCCACCCCAGGAAGTGTGTCCCTTCTCTGCTCAATAGTCCTTCAATTGATCCACTTCCTTTCTGGGGCTTTAGAAAAAATCCAAACATGAAGTCTCAGAGCCCTATAGTTGTAGCTTGGTACCTTGGGAAAACAATTCCCATAAATTTTCTCACCTAGAGAGAATGCTTATGGGCCTAACAACCTACCTCTTCAACAACACATGAACCTGGAAACCTGCCTCTTCAGCTCAAATACCAGAAAACCTGCCTCAAAGAACCCTCAATAAAGTATGGAGATGGAAGCAAGTACATATAGTAGCAACATGGAGATGGTACAAATGATGATTCAAGCATGATGGAATATTGAATGATTGGGGAAAAACACTAAGTTTTCCTATTTTATTTGCATGTTCATGAAGTGCCACTTGTCATTTCATAAAATCCCTTTGAAGCCACTTGGTGGTTCGTTTCAATTCTCTAAAGACTTAGGAGAAAATCATATCCATGCCTTTTTTGTAAGTTTTAAACCTGTGAAGTAAATCAATGCATATAGATTCTTAAGCAAAACATAAATTAATCAATGGCTCATTCATATAGTACACAAAGATTTATACCAAAAACCCTCAACCGGGAAAACCTTTCTTATACTCATTATATCAAATTTCACCATTCACTATACAATATATAAACAATTTTTTTAGGTATTCCGTAGATACTAAAACCCTAATCCCTTAATCCAGGATTAATTTACAAAACCGCTAAAAATAGAAAAAACTGCTAAAAAAAACGTTTTGGGGCACTGCCCCGAACGCTGCATGTAACCATGGGGGGGCATACCTGCCCCCCCCTAGGACCCCCCTAGGAAAGCGCCTAGCACACACAACACAAACAACACTACTAGAGGGATCGTCAGATGCATTTTTCATATCTGACGCCCCCCCACACACACATGCAAAGAATATAACAACTACCCAACATTTTTTACTTTAGAAATATTTTAATATTATTTGCTTGGTTTAAGCCCCCATGGCTTAGCCCTTTTGCTAGAATCTTATCCCCTTTCCATTCTATTAGATTTTATCCCCCCATACTCTTTCTGTCGAGATGGTCTATAGTTTTTGGCCTTCGACCAAGTTTTGGAGAACCTTGGTCGTGTTTGACCATTTTTGGGACTTTGATAGGTTGGTCAAAGACGGAGTGACCAGGCGAAGCGGAGATCGCGGTATCTTGCCCCCTTTTACGGGATTTTTGGGTTTAGGGTTTATGTAACGGGTATGGTATGTCGACCCATGGGTCTTACCCATTCTTAGGCCCCATTTTTAATGTATAAATAGATATCTAGGTGATGTAATAAAACTAGACCTAGTAGGCAATTGTGCTAAGTGTGAATAGTTGTGAATGCTTTGTGCATATTGTATCTTGAGACTTGTAGAGCTAAGTGAAAGTCATCTGTAGTGATTTGTGCATAGAATGTGTAAGAAGGCTTTGTACCGTGACCTAACTCGGGGAAGGAGGATCTAGGGAGGTGTGTGCAGATCTCCTATCCTATGTGGAGTTGGCTTTATGTCTCTATGCATGTAAGAAGATTGGAAGAAGATAATAAAGAAGAAGATTTGGTGGGTGTAGCCCCATGCTGGGGTGAACCACGTATATCCTGTGTTATGATGCTTTGTGATATCTTGTTCTTGTGTTTATGTATTTATTTTCTTAGTGCATTAGTCTAGATGAATGTTTAGTGCTTAGTGATACAAATGAATGCTAGATCTGATCTATTTCTATGTGCTAAGTGCTTGCATGTGTTAGATCTTGTTGAATACTGCACTCTTATATAATTAGGGATTTTTCTGTGATGTGAATAAGGGTTAAAGACTAATGAAAGTTAATTTCTAAGTGCTTTGTTAAGTATTGTGATCACAGATCGGTGTCCCAGCTAGGTTGTAGACACTTCAGTCGTACAACCCCCCCTGCCTCTACCTCCGGTGAGACTTCATATGCTTCGCAAGTGTTGCTGAAAGGGTTGGTAGTTAGGGTTTTGTTGGTGTGCTATTGAAGCATTGAACCCTGGGTCTTCCCCTGTGACAAAAAATGGTTCCATGGCCGGGACTTGAAACTGTGATTGCTTGGAACTGAAGAAAAGAGAAAGCTCTATGCGTAGATCTGTTGCTCTAGTGCACAGTACTCTACTTGACTTGTGAATCTATGTGCTAAGAAGAGAAGTTTGATATGAAGAAAAGAGGTAAGACCTTAAAGATTTATGCTCTGATAAAGGTAAGATAAGTGGAAATCTTTGTTTTGAAAGAATGGATCTAGGTATGTTTGATAGATTTTGTCCTAGTTTGAAAACTAGGGTACAACTAGAAGAAATAAGATATGATATGAATAGATCTGATAAAAATAGTGGAAGATATGTTATTCCTATGCATAGAAATAATTTTTGGACTAACAAGTGGATGCAGGATCCTAGAAATAATTTTTTGCAGGTCCATCAATGTGATCCCAGTGCACAGTACTGGAAAGGTTGGGGATCATTTAAAAGAAAGAGAGGATTGACTCTTTGTTATAGTTGCAGAAGAAAGGGCCATCTTGCTAAGGAATGCGCTGGTAGAGGTCTTATTTTCCTTTTTTGTAAATCTACTGGACATGAAGTTTTGGATTTCCCTAGAATGATTGCTAAATTTGAGAAGATGAACATGAGACAAGAAAACCATGAGGAAGGTCAAGAGACTGAGAATATGATAAAGAACTAGAAAGAATCAGAGGCTATATTATTGCAGATGAAAGAAACATTGAATGATCACATAGACATCAATTTACCAGAGATTTTAAAAGACAAAGAGTGCATAGAAAGAAGAATAGGAGACTTCAACATAGATTGTGTATTGGATGCAGGGACATAGGTGAACATTATGCCAAAAAGTACATGAGAAATTTTGGGAAAGCCTGCTATGGTTCCTTCATTGGGAGGAATAGGATTGTTTAAAGGAAAGATGATAACCCTATTTGGAAGACTTACTCAGATACCTATGACTACTCATGGAACATCGACATAAGAATAATTTGAGGTCATTAAGTTTGTTGAGAACAACGCTCTTTTTGCACTTTTATTAGGAAGGACTTGGATTGAGAGAGATCAGATCTGAAGGAAAGAAGAAGAGGAAGCTATAGAAAAAAATAAAAAAATTAAGGGATTTCATGGCTAGGAGAATAGCGCGCTTAATATAAGAACAGGAGGACAAGTCCAAGAAACTGAGGACCAGAGACCTGGTTGTCGAAGTTGAAAACACACAAGAAGGCGTAAAGAACCTATCCATGTAGGAGAGTAGAGCACATACTCCAGAAACAATAAGAGAAGAAGTATTACCCTTGAACCCTATGAAAGACCCTGAGTAGTGTGAAGTTACTATGCCAAGAGGAGATAAGAACAAGAATGGAAAGGGGAATCAAGAGACGTAGATCATAGGAAAGAAAGCAAGAAAGATCAGTAAGAAGAAATCAAAGCTAGAAAAATTGCAAGAGGTTCTAGAGGGGAATTCACAAAAGGAAGGATTGCATAAATTGAACCTTGCCAAAATAACAGAACAACACAGACTAACACTTCGCCACGATGAAGAAATATGACTGTTGGAGGTGTCCCGACCATTAGAACGATGCTCCAAAATGACTAGAAACACATTTATTGCCAGAAAGATCACCATTGAACCATTGCGGCTACGCCATAATGGATGGGTTGAGGCATTCCTTCCCGTTGGAGGAATCAATTACAATGTTAGATATTTAACCCGTCGAATGTGTTACTGGGGACACTTTTTCAAATTGTGATTATCTAAGGCCAAAAAGAACTAATTAGTTTTGTGCAGTTCTTATTAAGACCTCACCACCTGTTCTGCGTACCTTGAGTGTTTGTTCACCTACCCGAGATATATGATCTCGAGAGTGTATGTCGGGTGACCTTAGTGTAGTAGAAAAATCCATTAAAGAGATCCTAATAGACCTCATGGAAGAAAAGGTCATGTCCATAGGAGTACAAGCCTCATCGACGAGAGGATTTCAAGCATCCCCGTCTACTGCATGTCGATCTGGGCCATCCCGAACTGCGACAGAGAAACGGAGCAAGAATCATGATGACTTGGCGAATGCAAAGCTCATCTCGTCGATCCTGACCGACTACATCCCACCTCTGGATAGCATGGCTAGTCATGACAACATCCCAAGGGACTTCAAATATACACTGATCACTACGTACCTCTCGAAGGGGATACATGTAGTTGGACCGCAATTAGGACATATTCTGATGCTAAAGATCAATGACTTCAACTTAGGAGACTGCAAGAATTATGGAATTCTCGCACCACAAAAGTACTTGACCAAGACAATGGGGAAGAAGTTGAAGATAATACCCCAGCCATGGACCATGGACATTGCAAGATCAATAATACTTAATGTGATTAAGATACCACACTTCGGAAGACATCAGGAGGTTAATGCATGCATTAAAATCCTCCCGTCATGCTACCATGGAGGTTACCTGTGGTTGAATAGGTGCATCACCGTAGGTCTGATGTTGATCCACCGGATCACTGGATTAAGCATGCAAGGACCGAACCCTCAAGATTTTTACCCAGGGAAGGCTACAGATCATGCCCTGGCATAGGGAATAAAGAAAACCTACGACGATGTGGATAAAGGAAAGAGGGGCTACAAGGTAGCCTCCATCCAAAATGGCGCAATGCACCTAGATTGCCAGTTGATCGCTGGTAAGCTTGTTAGAAAGAAAATACCAATGCAGGTCATGGGGTTTGTCGTCAACCTCGCAGGAAAATTCATTGAAGGAATGCAGATGAACTGGGAGAGCTACCTCATCAACCAGTTGGAGCAACATTCCCTCAAAGCACAAGACCAGGGCTACGAGTTTCACTTCAACTGGTTGTTGATTCTCGTTGCCTTCATCACTTGGGAGATGCCGAAGGGAGAAACCTTATGTGAAGTCAAGCTGTCTGAAGCACTGGCCGTGAGGTTCACTACCCTCTGGTATTCGAGTGACATTGTGAAGCAATGGAAGTCCAATGTGGTGTTCCACACCTATTACTTGCAGCTGAAGAGGGACATTAAATCCTTCCCTTGCATGACACTGAATACACTTCACAGATTTAGGCCAATAATGAATTTCTACACAGACATGAGCTTCATTTACATCATTGCACGCAGAGACGAACACAAGGAAGAGCTCCAGTCCTATTACCAACTCACCGTGGAAGATATGGAGGAAATAACCAAGGAATGGCCTGCAAAATTCCTTGTACCAGTCGAACAGAAAAAAATATCTGACCTCGACCTCATCAGAAGTCCTGTAGTCACCCAGGAAGAGTATGATGGACTAGGCATTAGCAAGAAGAAGAAGAGGGAAGAAGTACAAGAAATACACAATGCATCAGAGGAGACTACACCAAATTCACCTGAAGGAGGAGGAGGTGACGAAGTAGACAAAGAAGAGGACGAAGAGGAAGAAGAAAAGAAGGAATAGCGTGAAGTGACACCACCTAAATATCCCCTTACAGAGATAGAGACATCCAAGAAAATAAAGGTTTCTCCTAAGAAACCCTCAGCATGGAATAATTCACATGCTAATAAGCCCCACTTACAAACTATACTTACAATGGATGATATTGACCTCATTATCGTCGCTGTATTAGATACTTTGGATGACATTTTGTAGAGAAGTGAAGAAAAACAAGAGACAATGTATGACAGGATCGAGGAAAAGCTCAAAGGGGTACAACAGGCTCTCTATTCGAGTCGCACAGTGTCTATTGCGTCGTTGTCATCTGGGGGCATAGAAGTAGGAGATGAGCCTGCCGAGATACATAGAATAGAAGATGCGACAGAGGCTCGCCTTCATCGGGTCTAGGAAGAAAAAGAGTATGCCACAGAGGCATTGAAGCAAGCAAAAGAGGAAGTCATAGAGCAACGATGGGTTTCACAGCAAGAGAAAGATGACCTCAAGGAGAATTTTGTAGAGGATAGAGCGCAGATACAAAAATAAAAAGAACAGATTCTCATGAAGAATATTGGAGTTAAAGAAGAAGTCACTAGAAAACTTTGATTTGTGTTGGGCCTGGCACAGATGGAAGAGGAAACAACTAAGAGCCAAGTAGGGAAGATCGATGAAGCCATTCAACAACTTCAAGCAAGAGTAGCAAAAATGGAACTACAAGCAGTTTTGAGCACTCCACAAGAAGTGCGAGATCAGAGGGAAGAAACTTCCAGGAGAGTAGTCAAAAGAATCAAGTCATTCACCTTAGAATGCAAGAAACTCAACAATCGAAGTGCACAGACCTATGAGCACCTTACAGAGGACCCAAAACTAAGGACATTGGAGTCATAGCTCTAGGAAGAAAAGCAAAAAACAATGGCAATACAAGAACATTTGAAGCTATTGTCAGTGGTTGAGAAGATGAAAAGGTCACAAAACAATGTGCAGTTCAACAATAGGTCCATGCCATATAGATCAAAGTCATGGAAGTGACCCAAAGACTCCAGCCGATACAGGACAAAGCCTACACACTTTTCAAGGAGACCGAGGGACAAGGTGCATAGCTAGAACAAGTGGTTACCATAGTGGAACAACGCTTGGAATAACTTGTCACCAAGAGAGTCATTCAGGAGTTCTCCGAGTAGGAGGCCCTGGAAAAACAACAAGTCGAGGAAGCTCGAGCCAAGATCGAGGGGTTCAAAGAAGATTTTCCTAGATCAGAGTGACTCGGGACGAGTCATAGGTGAGTGTTGGGGGCTTGTTGGCCCTCAACCAATTTTTGGAGAACCTTGGTCATGTTTGACCATTTTTGGGACTTCGACAGGTGTTGGCAGCCAATTCACTTTTTCTTCATTGTCTTATAAGCTGCCTACACCAACGTTTTGCAAACATCAGTTTTTCGTCGCAATTTTTAAATCAACGACATTTTTTATTTTGCGACATTTGCACATTTACCTTCGTTTTGTTTTCATGACTGTAAGCGTGAAAACTTCGTCTTTCGAAGTCTCATGGAAATCATTATCTGAACTGTCATTATTTCTCTTGTCGATATGCCTATTGTGCTTACATTTCACTTATTGATTGTCACTGGAAAGACTTTCGATCTGTACTCATTGAACACTCTTGGATTGATTGTGTGACTTGGTTTCATTGAGTTTGTAATGCATTGGCATTTGGATTTGTATTTTATGTGACCTACTTGACCATTGGTTTCATAAAGATGCATAGGGGTTATGATTAAATCTTTTATATATATCTTTTAATATAATGCCTATGTTCTTGTTTCCAAAACTATTGGCACATTGGTTGATTATATGAGCTTACACATTGGCGCATAGTTGATTTTGGTTTTGATTTACATGTCGTGGGTTTAAAACTTTGGCTCAACCTTGATTGCGCATTGGTTTATACATTTACCATTTGATTCATTGGTCAGTCAAGTGACATGACTGTTGAGTTATGTTATAATGGATTGAACAGCTATGAATGCCAGCGGTGGTACCTTTAGCAATAACTTTTTTGCATGGCAGGGATAAGCTCCACCACCTTCGCACAATGGCATTTATGCCTATCCCTTATCCTCGTTCACTTCTGTTAGCTCAGGTAGCTTTTCTCCTGTGTGTGTTATGATCCAAAACCTCGGCTTACCATGTGCTTGACTCCATGGAACCAGTCGTGTGAATCGAGCCAAACGACAACCAAGCCTTGTTAATGTTTGACAATGCCCGGAAGGACTTGGAAGAAAATGGATGGCTCACCTTCGTGCAACGATTTGAGGGTTTTAATCTAGCTGTACCACGACAGTTTTCCATGAATTTAGATGGCTGTAGAGCCAAGGTGGGTGACACCCAGTTGGAAATTAACGAGGAATTTATTAGTTCTGCTACAGGGTTACCCTCCTCGGGACAACGTTGGTTCAAAAATTGTAAGGTCGAGGAAGTACCATGGACACCACTATTCGTTTCGCGCAAGGTCATCTCTTGTGACAGAGGTATGCCCATATCTGCACTTAAACCCCGATGGCATGATACTTTGATGGTAGTCAAACAGTTCGTGACCTGTGAAGGTCGATATGGACTTTTTTTTCTCTACCACCTGCGTTTGCTAATGAATTTTATGGGATTCTCGTTGAATATGCCTTTTACTTTCAGTGCAGCCTATATAAAATGTCGAAAAGGTTTAAACGATAGAAGGCTGACAGTAGCATGTTCCACTATGGGCTTATTAAGCTTATCATTGTTTATCACTTGAGTTTGCATGATGATAGTTGGAGGGCTTTCATCGCCCGAAATGGTTTCGATGAAACAGACCCTGTCTAGGTTGACAAACCTGTGGTGAGTGAAGCCAAGGCTGAGCTGCCTGTGCCCTTACATATCCTACTGAGAAGTGTGAGACTATTAAGAAGCCTGCAAGCAAAAAGCCCAAGGAAAACCCTACTGCTAATGCCAAAGGAAAAAGGAATGCCCAACTCATTTTGAGAATGGCTAGAAATAAGCCTAAACCCTCTGCTGAGCGAGACCCTATTGTCCTAAGTGAGGATTTGGATTCTGATGTAGAACGTTTCTTAGCCAGCAGGTACCCTTACTCGTAGGGTTTGTGCCCTGAACCACCTTACGATTTTGTGACAAATCTTCCCCCTTGCTTGAGAAACAATCCTAGCTACCCTGGTATCAAATTGCCTCCCGAAACCCTCAGCAACATGAACAAACCCTCGCTTGCTCTTCCAAATCCCACACAGTCATCCTGTGACCAATGCGATTTATGGTTGGAATGATACTACATTAACGTTCCCATACTCCAATCGAAAATTCAATCATTGGAAGATCAAATTGCAGTATTGACCAATCAAAGAGACCAACCTCAAGCATCTGATAAGAAGCAGAAGACAACCGGCTCCATCCTTTTCAAGAATGTTGAATCCGCCACTGCCGTTGTCAACTCCAAATTATTGTGATCAAGCCATCTGCTCGTCATACAGGTATAATTTTGATATCGTTCTAGTATGTGATTGATTAGGGTTGATATAATGATTTCAATTTTGTTTTCAGATAGCTCTGTGTATATTTCGAAATTTCTCTGTCATTCAGTGTTTATCCTGTACATTGTTTTGCTTTGCTAAAAATAAATGAAATTTCGGTTTGGATATACGATTTGCTTATTCCCAGTTTAACCATTGATAGATTCTTATCGGATTTGAATGGTTTTCGTTTGGATTTGATTCGTTAGTTAACTGATTGAGTTAACGAAACTGTCAGTTTGCTTTCGATCGAATTCGTTGTGAATACGATCATGTTTGGATTTGATTTCGCTATGGTTTGTATACTGTGATTGGCAAACGATTCCAACGAGGTCGGTTGTTACGATTTTTTAGTATGCCGTGTCATATAATTTTTCAAATCGGGAATACCACTCTGTTCAATCTAATTTGGAAAGAACGACTCTATTTTTATAAAACAATGCTCTCATTTAAGCCTGTGCAAATACGCCCGAATTATGGAATGGATTTAATTCATGACGACCATGCTAAACCCCAGCCAATTAATTCGCTTGATTGGATTGTTGTTAATTCGATCATTTTCACGAGTTAGATTCGTATCATAAATGAATGCTCTGCTTGATTTTGATTTATAAAACAAGTTGGTTATATCCAGATCCACGATTGGTATATATGTCAAATTCGGTTATAATTCGTTTGAAATGAACGATTTTGTTCAATGTCAATCGAGTTTGTTTACCCAATTTGCAATAACAAATTACGAATTCTGTTGCCAACCAATTGATCCTGTTATGATTTCATTTGAATTGATTTTCACGCCAGTTTCAATTGATCTATTCGTGGCATGAAATCGTTTGCTATAACAATACAGTTACGCACTCGTGTTGGCTTAATTCACTTATGATATAAATCATTTGCTATGTCGTTACAGCTATAACGATTGGGAAATGATTTCGTATGGATTCGATCGTATCTCTTGTTTAACCATTACCTACGATTTGTTTGATCATATTGTTTTCAATTGGATATCAAATGATTTTACAATTGTTGGATTATGATTATGTTACCCGACTTATGATAACAATCGAAACAGAGTACATTTATCTCTGTGTTCGGTTGGATGATTTTGATCTTGTTTGATTTCGAATAGTATAATAATTTCAAACTAAATGATTCATTTTCAAATAGCTATTGGATTTTAATTGAATTTAATTCTTTAAAGGATTTTTAATCAATCTCAATGCTGATTCTGTGTCTTATTTAGACTAGCTACAGAATCAGAGGATTCTGTAGCTAGTCTATAGAATTAGATTTTTATTGTTTTATCAATAAAATATCCCTCTAACTTGTCCATTTTTGGCCTGTTTCGGGTAAATTAGAATTGCATGGGACATGCTGGGCAGTTTAAGAGATATTTGGGTGTTTTAGTTTTATTGTAGTTTCCTAGTTTAGTTAAACTTGGGATATCTTCCCAGAATTATGTAAACAGTTTGATAACTTCCACAGGGAGGTTTTACCCTGTGGAAAACTTATAAATACTTATTATTTTTGTAATAAGGATCATCCTCACTTGTGGGAGAACCGGGCTATGGATTTCTAATACAAACTGAGACAGAAGTTGATGTTCTGCTACAGCTTTCGCTTTCATAATATCAATCTTTTGTTTCATGTTTATGTTTATCAATTTGCATTTGATTAGTGACTACTTTAGCTATCATAGTCTTTTGCAAAATGATATGAATTAATTAATATGATCCATGTCTGATTTCTTTCACTAATTTAAAAAACACAACAATTATTTGGTTCAGTTTATGAATGAAAGATTTCTCTTCTTCATCAAGTGAATTATTTATGTATAGATCTTTATATACGGATTTATCTAATTGTGGAGATTTATAAATCATATGACTGTTGTGATTTTTATGTCTTGTTTGTCCTATAAACATACTTGAAGAGCACTGTAGCTACCGTTTACGAGAATCTCTTAGATAATTCGGTGCGGGTTTCCTCCCTCCGATCTGCTAGAACAGTCATCATACATAGGACAAATCTGGAGCGTTTCCAGGTCAGTTTGTCATTTATTTGTTTAGTATATTCATTAGTAGTTTTGTTAGATATATGGTTTAGTTTAGGTTAGTAATTAGAATTAGTATATTAGTGATTTAGTTTAGTTAGTTTTCTGTTTTATTTTTTGTTCATAAAATTATAAAATCAACAAAAGAATCTTTCTCTGTCTTAGGGCAGAATATTTATGAGTTTTTCAGGTTTTATTTAAATCTGTAAATTGTAGATTTGTACATTTTGTGAATAAATTATATTTCAGTTAGTAGTTAGATAGTTAATTAGTTAGAGTTAGTATAGTATTAGTTAGTAGATTGTATATATAAAATAGTTAGATTAGTTTAGTTTGTTTAATAGTTAGTTTTAATTTACTTTATTAGTTTGTTTTATTTAGTTTTAGTTAGATTAGTTAGTTTAGATTAGTTTTCTTTTTGTTTTCTTAGGAACTTAGATTGGCTAACGGAGCCGCTAAACCCATCAGGGTGGTTCATCCCAAATGGCTTGGGTTATTAGACAACCCCGGACCAGTTCCACTCTCTCAGTTGACGAACGGTCGATTTCGCCTGTCAACAACAGGCTGGTCGAAGACAGAGCGCCTAGGCGAATCGGAGATCGTGTGATCTCACCCCCTTTTGTGGGATTTTTGGGTTTAGGGTTTATGTAACATGTATGGGATGTCGATCCATGGGTCTTACCCATATTTAGGCCCCATTTTTAATGTATAAATAGATATCTAGGCGATGTAAGAATACTATACCTAGTAGGCAAGTGTGCTAAGTGCGAATAGTTGTGAATGCTTTGTGCATATTGTATGTTGAGACTTGCAAAGCTATGTGAAAGTCATCTGTAGTGATTTGTGCACAGACTGTGTAATAAGGCTTTGTGTTGTGACTTAACTCGGAGAAGGAGGATCTGGCGAGGTGCGCACATATCTCTTGTCCTATGCGGAGTTGGCTTTGTGGCTCTGTGCATGTAAGAATATTGGAAGAAGATAATAAAGAAGAAGAAGAGTTGGTGGACATAGCCCCACGCTGGGGGTGAACCACATATATCCTATGTTATGGTTCTTTGTGCTATGTTTTTCACGTGTTTATGTATTTATTTTCTTAGTGCATTAGTCTAGATGAATGTTTAGAGCTTAGTGATACAAATGAATGCTAGATATGATATATTTCTATGTGCTAAGTTCTTGTATGTGTTAGATCTTGTAGAATACTGTGTTGTTCTATAGTTAGGGATTTTCCTACGATGTGAATAAGGGTTAAATACTGATAAAAGTTAACTTCTAAGTGCTCTTTTAAGTATTGTGATCATATATCAATGTCCTAGCTAGGTTGAAGACACTTGAGTCCTACAACCCCCCCTGCCTCTACCTTGGGTGACACTTCATCTGCTTCGCAGGTGTTGTTGAAAGGGCTGATAGTTAGGGTTTTGTTGGTGTGGAGTTGAAACCTGGGTCTGCCCCTGTGACAACAACAATAGTGGTTTTTTTCATTAAATTCATAGTATGATTACAAAATAAAAGATAGTCTCACTAGCCCAAAAAAATCGTGTCTCACCAGCCTATGTGCACAACTATATTTACATTACAATTGGGGTTCAACCTAGGGGTATTAAACTTATTTTGAGGGGTCCTAAATCCATTTAACTCAACAACAGGAACCAAGCCTGCCACTGAGGCCCAATTAGACTCTGCAACGTTTAATGGTGAAATGGTTCTCCAGATCTTGAGATTCGGTCAATTAATTGATGGGATTTGCGTTTTCTTGTGAAGGCTTCTCCTTCAGTTCAGACATTCTCTTTTTGTATTTTTTCCTATAGGTGGGACCGATATAAGATAAAAGCTAGTATAAACCAACTAGGTAATCAAAGTGGGGAAACTTAAATACTGGAGAAGGTTGAGCTTGGGATAACCCTTTTACTCTAGCATGCAGACAATGATTTTCTACCACAGGCCTAGTACTAATACATGCAGACAATGAGATACAATTTATCAGAAAGAAAACATGCATGTGATAAACGATGGCAAGAAAAATAATTCTCTTAGCTCTAATCATCCATCACATCATAACACAATGATTTACTTTTCATCATTAAAGATAAGAACTATAAAGAATTGCATGAGATAACTATCAATAGTTTTAGAAGCTCTTACTCGTTACAAATTCCATTCATGAGATGAAATAAAAAATAATTCTTCTCCACATCCAATCATACACACTTCTGATGAAAAACATAAACCTGCCTCTAGTCCTAAACAATACTTCTCAATTAAGGAAGCTCCAAAATAGTTCTTTACAAAATCCAAAATGAGGGTCTTTGCAACCACCATCGACCCTTTGCTAAAAGGTCGGCTCTCCTATTTATAACATACTATTAACTAAAAATAACTATTAAAGTGCAGCTAAGTAAAACAAAATCCACCACATGGAGATTTGTTATATTAGTCTTCAAACAGTCATCAAATGATCTCACTTGAGTGGATGATTCTTCTCGTACTTTGACCACTTGATGAAGAGAATCTCCTTGCATGTGTTAGCATATGGGAATATATGTTGTTCCATTGGGGCCGAAAGGATATCTCGTATCTCTACTTCCTGTGCCCAATACTTGACTATTATTTCACTTAACTACTGCAACATGGCTCAAGCTTTGATCGGGTTCTCCATGAACTACTACACTTGCCCTGGCGCAATGTCGACTACCTTCACTATTTCCTTAGTCCATGATGAGTCTTGTTCAGCATGTGATTTGACTATGTTGCGCAAGTCAACAAAGTCATCGGGTGTGCTGAATTCAGGGAGGCTGATGTCTCTCATTGCCTAGTTGATATTGGTCCAACTTTTCTTGCACTCAACCCATTTCTCTTGGATTTCCTGATGAGGTTCCTGAGTAATTTTTACCCAATAATTGGTCGATTTCCTTATGCGGTCGATACTGCTTTCATTTAGTACCCAGATGTCGTGCTCTTCGGTGTCTCGGCCTTGTTGCACTGCACTAATATAGTCGATCCTTTCCATGGCTTGGAGTTATTTTTTGTACCACTTCTCCATATCCTTGCACATCGCCAGTGCCATGAGGGTGTCTTCTTGAAGCTCGACTATCCTTACAGTTAATAGGTGTTGTTCATTTTTAAATTTGTTGTAGGACTCCTTGAATTCGATCCTTAGGAACATCGCGGCCTGTGTGGTGTCATGGTAATACTTCGCTAAGTGGTGAAAATGTTCCAATTATTTTTTCAGAGCAGCATATAACTCCTCTTCATCCTTTTTTTCTCTGTCCAGGGTGGCATCTGTGATTGTCATCCCTGCACTGATAAGTTCAGATGTTTTGGCATGCTCTGTATTTATCAGATTTTCCTTCGTGGTGATGAGGATGGAGCGATCTAGAGTGATCATCTTCTTCTTGGTGGTTCTCTATACGATATCTTTTCTTTTCTGGTTGTAAGAGATGGCATGTATGTCAACAACTTCATCCATGGGTTCGAGGATTTTCTAAACTCCCCAGGTGAGCGTATTTCTCAGGCTCCCGATGGTATATATTTGTTCAAGATTGGGTTCTTGAACTTCCTCCCTTTGTTGCAAAAGTCTGGGTTCTGTTTGTTGGTCATCGGGAAGTGGAGCATCAATTGAAATTGAGGCATCATGGGTAGGCTCAGTACTTACTTGATTATCGACCATTGAGATGTCGATTTCCTGCTGTGGAGCTTCTTCCTTTTGTTCAACCGACCCTGGCTTGTCCTTCACACTATTCACTTTGGTCTCCGGTGCATTGAAAACTTAGTGTATAAGACACTATCAAATTTTTGTTCATTCTTTAGAAGATGAATTTGGCCATTGGGAGCTAGGGAAGATGCCTTTTATGGATCTTTTTCCTCTATGATCTATATAGGGGTCACCGGAGATACCTCCGAGATCTCTTCATCATCATAGATGTTTATCAATTTGCTGAGGGGGTTTGGTACACTTTCTCTCCTTGATGTTCCGACTATCTCTGGCTGAGTTGAAACACCCATCGATGATCTGACCAGTGGCGTTGTATTTTCAGGGCTGTCTAACTTGACAATTTCATCAATTTCTATCAGTTTAGGGCCGCTTGGGCATGTTTGACTTTCATCTATTTTGTTGGCACGAGACCCCATCATCCTGTGAGGTCCGGGTCATTTTGCAGCTGATCAATTATTCACTACACCTGTTTGATCATGAGCAACCCCCTTTCCCTTGTGTCCTGCATCATGGGGAAACCTCTCTTCTGCACCAGAGCTACCAAGGGAGCCTATGTTGCTTCGGCCACTATCATTTCTTCCCTATCTCTGAGGGCCTCTTGAGCCGATTTCTCTATGGTTGTTGTTTGTTCATCTAGGCTCATGGCTTTGAACCTGGTCATTTTTGGGTCAACCATCCTTGCCACCACCTCATCCTAGTCTTGGGAATTTTCTATGAATATCTCCTCTTCAAATTTGTCGTGCGCATATGGCCAACAGAACGACACTTTCGAAGCATGTTTCAAGACCAGACCCTTTGGATCATGCTTGCGAAATCATCTTGTCTAGAATTTGAACTCTAGTTGGCTTAGCCCTTCTTGTTTTTCTTGAGCCATGTCCTTCAGCATGTAGAAACCTACATGGAAACCATAAGGTATGAACACTCGCTTCTTGTCCTTGACCAGGGTGGCATTGTAACCTTGCAGGATGATTTGGTAGCATATCTCTCCCACTACGAGATGGTCAGGGACATGCAATAGTAGGAGATGTGGTGCTCCGGTGGATCTGAACACCCTGATGTAGGTGTCGCGCTCGTCCAAGTACCAGTGGCCTACCTTTGATATCATCTTTTTATTCGAAGTTGATAATCTCAGGCATTCTTTATTAAAAAGAATGAAAAAAATACATGCGATGAATTCATCGCAGATGAGGGAGTAATATTTCTTGTACCCATTCTCCCATAGGATGCTAAAATATATGTGGACTAGGATCTCTATGACATGCCAACTCATGTTCATGTCGGTGAAAATTTTTCTGGCGCACATGACATCAAGTAAATATGAAGCCATGTAGAAGGTTGGTGTCTCTCCTTCCTTCGATGTTTGCGCCTGTTATATGTAGATGCTCAGTTTCTTAGAAATGATAGCTTCCTAGTTGAAGACACTCCACAAAATCACCACTGTGTAAGCTAAGGGCATCCATGCCTTTGAAAATCTGGAGCAGTCCTTCTCTCCATATAATCGGCAGATGAGATCCGTCAAGTAGATGTATGGCTCCCTTAAGTTGGTCGTATGGCACCATCCGGTGCACCGATTGGTGTAACTTTTGTCTTCCCTCCAACATGAGGCCATCACGCAGATGGTGTCATGGCACTCGTAGAATTTTATGAAAAAATCTCTGTTCAATCACTCCTCAGGGTCTTTAAGTTTGTAATACTTCTAGACTTCGATCAGTAAGAACACTCCAACACAACCACCATTGTCATCATTGATCAAGAACACCTTGTTTCCAAGTGCCCTCACATCTGGGTCATTGTGTGGGATATATTCTGGGTACTCTTCCTGACTGATATTTTTAAAAAGATCTCCCCAATGTGGGAGTGCCACCTTGGACCCAGTTCTTGCCTCCATATCTCCAAAGGCCGAAGGTTGAGTAAAAATATAATTTGTCACTATTTTGATGATAGGTTCTGGTCTTGGAGTGTATTCTAATTGATTTTTGACCCTTGGAGAGGAGCCTTCACCCATCTCTGGTTCTTTCAGCTTTGGTGCCCTTGGTGATCGTCTAGTGGTTGGTTTTCTTGGAGGCATTGTTTCTGCAATCAAACTAAACCTTCAGATACTGTGTAAAAAACAAAACCGGATAAAAATATATGAAGTGTAAACATGTAAAATCCATAGACTTGGGTACAAACATGTAAAGATTGCTAAACCTCGTTATTTGATACTCATGGGATCTCTATAGCTTTCAAATTACTCGTCTCGCTTCTTAGGATGCTCTGAATTTCCTATTGCACTGAATGATTTCGCTTACAATGACTCAAGATAATTTAAACCAATGAATAACGTATTGTGTTGCATCAGCCATTCAATTCGGGTGATGAGTGCAATTTAAACAAATCTTCCGCTGAATCTCTATAACTTAAATTCATCATGGGTTGACAGTGGAGGCGCGAGGGTGATGTGGTCTATCGGAGATTTTAAATGGCTTTTTTGATTTGTGCACAAGGTAGAAACTAATGTGGGATTTGGTATTAATTAGCCCCTTAAATGCCCAAAATCTAATCGTATCTAACGCTAAAACGTCCCATCATGTCTCTTTTTCAATGGGTGAATTGGGAGGCGGGGATGCGCTATGAATGTTTTTGTTGATGTCCGTTGCAAAAGATTTGACGTTGATCAATATCATCATATAATGTCGTCGTGTAAAAGCTGAATCGTAGGTGTGACTTGGACCTAGGGAACCAAGGATGACTCGAGGTGAAACTAGACCGTACAGTTCTCCAATCTGGAAAAGACATGTGGCTTTGAAGACCAGTGACCTAATTCACATGTATTAATCAGAGTCAAGAATGTCTTCAAGTTGTGCATTCTAAAATGAACATGGGCTCGCCGATGCCGAAAAGGTATCGGGGGTCGGTGATCGGGGATAAACCTATCACGTGTTTTTCTTTGGATTATATTTCTCGAAAAAGTCTCGATGCCGAAATGCATCGGGGATTGACGATCAGGGGAAATCTTTAGCGTGGTCAGAATGTTCATTGCGATCCTTTTAGTTCTTCCCCGATTCCGATGAGCGCATCAGGTATTGACTATCAACGATATCTTTTCTTTCTTGGTTAACAAATATTCCCCTCGTATTTTACCAATGCTGAAGAGAAATTGGCTATTGAAGATATCCTTACGCAAAACTTTGGCACAAACAAAAACTTATTTTTTTCGATGGTGAAGGAGATTGGTGCTTGGTGACTGAGGTTTCTTGAGTGGATCTTTTTCATGTTGAATTCCTTCTGATGCCAAATCTGAGTGTGTCAGGTGAAGAATTTTGACTTTTGATTCTTTTTTTAGGTGTTAAGGATTTTTTTTTTATGTCATGGGGTTTCATAGGTTTAAAACAGTCCTTAAAATCTACTGAGAGTCATGATAAAAATAAAAAGGTAAAATTTTTTTCACAAAAATGAAGTCGAATCAAATAGTGCAAAGATCAAGTGGTACCCAAAAAGTAAAAAATTGACATAGGATTTTTAGGGTGTGTTGAGTGCTCAACAAATGGCAACTTACTGGGCGAAAGAAGAATCTATGTTCCTTCCTCGAGCTCAGCTGATGCAAAATTTGGTTAGGAAATTAACTGGTTTTTATCAGAGCTTCTTTTACCCTTGCACTTGAAATTTCCCCGGTTGATGCATCTAGGCCTGCCTGTGGGATTTTCAACCTTTATTAAACCTTTTTTTCTTGTAACCCTGACTCACGCCCCCTTTGAAAAGAGTCTATTAAAACATTCACTGGCCCTAAGCCTTTAGTTACCCTTCTTCACTTGCTATGATGTTGCTCCGTTTCCAACAAGAGTCCATAGCCCCGATGGAGTCACCCCGATGTCACAGACCTTTCTCCACTGCTAGCGAGCATCCATAGCTCTGGTGGAGTTATCTGCATACCCTCGCCTACTCTGCACTCATTTGATATAGTTGATTTTTATTTCGGTAGAATTCCCTGAGCGAGTGGGAGAGGATGACATCTGTTTTTTGCAAAATGAAATGGTTAAGGTAAAACTTTCTAGATCTGTCTCTGAGGTTCATGTAGTCATTTCCATCTCACCATATTTCCCTTAAGGTTTCACCAAACCACTAGGCACACACTTCTGCATTTCTCCAAAGTTTTTCATCTATGCAGGTTAGATAGAGAACCCCTTGAAACAGTCGCAGGTTCCCCAACGTTTCTTGTGTTGTATCTGAGTGATGAGTTAGGAACAAAGTTCATCATATCGCATGATTTGAGGTCAACCATTGTCTTTCTAAACACCATCTCTAAAAGTGCAGAAGTACAATAGAAAAAGATAAAACAAAAAATGTGTTTCACAATCAACGTATCTAAAATAAACACCGTGAAATCATAAACACAACAATTGTTTTTTTTTTAATGGAAATATTGTTTTAGGGCTTGACCTCTCACTAGGAGGGAGTCAAGTTCTCCCCTCAGATTATGGAATCGATACGTGCCTATTCCAATTTTCCTGGCCACTTGGAAAGGTCCGAGTCATAGATTCTGAAACTTAGAATGTTTTCCTTTAGGCTCATTTTCTCTATCCCACTTTAGGACTAAGTCTCCTACTTCAAAATTCTTCTCTTTAGCCTTATGCTTATCAAACCACCTTTTAACTATCTGCTGGTGAGCTATGAATTTTGATTTATCTTTCTCCCTTTCTTCTTCCAACATGAGGAGGGTATCAATTATTTGTTGTATGACTGATGAGGGTTGTCCTCTAGAATCCTGAGTAAGTTGAAGAGATGGAAGATATATCCCGTTCGGGAGAATGGTTTCCTGTCCGTATACCAGAAAGTATGGGGAATTACCTATATCTTCCTTGGGTGTAACGTTATCATCCCATAAAGCATTATGAAGTGAATTATGACAATTTCTATGGTTGTCTACAACTGTTTTCTTCAATATCCTCACTAGATCCTTATTAGTTGATTTTTCCACACCATTCCCCTGTGGATAGTAGTTTGCAAAGTATTCGATTATGATTCCTTTTTATAGAGCAAACTCTATTAATAAGGTGGAATAAAAGTAAGTTGCATTATCAAAAACAAGGGTGGAAGGTACATCGAACCTTGTGATCAGTTGTTTTTCTATGAATTGGATCACCACCTTTTCATTTACATGAGTCAGAGGGATGGCTTCTTCCCATTTTGTGAAATAATCTATGGGATTCAGTATGTATCTATGTTGTTTTTAAGAACTTGGTGTAATTTCTCCTATGATATCTAACCCCCATTTCTCAAATGGCCTAGAAACGACCACCGGTTGGAGTGGGACAGTTGTTCTCTTCTCCCTCCCCGCGCTTATCTGACAAGTATTACAATTGTTGGTGTATGTGTGAGCATATTTGAATAGAGTGGGCCAATAGTAGCCATCTCTCATCATTTTATGAGCAGTGGTGTTTCCTGCGAAATGCTCACCGGTAGGGCCATCATGGATCTCTTTCAGAAATTTGTCTACATCTTCACGTTCGAGACATATTAAAAGTACCCCATCATAATTAACACGAAAGAGTACCAAATTTATGAGGCAATATTGTGAGGAGTTTTACTTGAGATCTCTCCTTTCCCTAGGGTTTAGGTTTTCTGAGAAAGTCCCATGATGCAGGAGATAAGTTAGTTTCTCGTACCAAGACTCTTCCCTTGGGGAGATGTATGAAGCTTCGCCACACCATAAGGCCAATTCATTCTCCCATTAGTGGTCGTCATTCACTTGGTCCTGGGCTTCAAATGCTAGTTTGCATAACCCTTGTCCCTAAACTAGTTTAGCAGGTTTTATATCTAGATCCAATTCTTGGACTACTACCATCTAGTTTCCTCTTCTTTTCCCCCTCTCCTGTTGAGTGAATAGGGATTAGACTGCAAGGTGAGGCACTATGACTTTGGTATGATTCTTAAGGATGTAAGACCTGAAATATTTCACTGCCTTGTATACCACATAAGCCTGCTTGTCTATAGAGGGGTAATTTAGTTTGGCCCCTTGGATATTAGTGCTCATGAATGATATCAATACTTTGTTTTTGTCATCATCCTTCTGATTCAATACTGTAGCTAGTGATTGGTCGAAGGAAAAAGTGTAGAGACATAAATCTTTGCTGAAATCGGGACTTCATAACACTGGAGACTAGGATATTGCAGTCTTAATATTGTTCAAATCCCTCTTTTGTTCATCATCCCATTTAAACTCAACATATTTACAGATCAATTTTTGCAAGGGTTTGATAGTTTCAGTGAAATTGGGGGTGAATTTTCTCACAAAATTGATTTTCCCAAAGAATGATTGCATAGCCTTTTTGTTGTGAGGTAATGGAAGCTAAGCTATAGCCTTAATCCTTTCTGGGTCTATGTGAATCCCTACTTGAGATATAATGTGTCCTAACAACTTACCTTCCTTGACATCAAAAATATTTTTCTTATGGTTTAACGATATACTGTATTTCCTACACCTTTCGAAAATTTGGGTTAAGTGTTGGATGTGATCTTCTCTGTTCTTAGAATACACAGTTACATCATTCAAGTAGAATACCACACATTTGTTTATTTGTCCCCAAAATGCTATGACCATGGCCCTCTGGAAGGTTTCCCCTACATTGATTAACCTGAAGGGCATACGTTTATAAGCGAAGGTTCCCCACTTGGTTCGGAAGGTAGTTTTCAATATGTCTTCTTCTGAAACTAGAACCTGGTTGTAACCTGAGAAACCTTCTAGTAGGTAGAAAATCTTAGAGCCAGACACAATCTGCAAGAGTTGCTCCATTGGTGGGACTGGATAGTTGTCCTTCTCTGAAGCTCTGTTGAGATTTCTGAAATCTATGCATAGGCAAATCTCCCTAGACTTTTTCCTTACAGGAACCAAATTTGCTACCCAGGCAGAGTGTCTGACTTGGAAGATGATTTTGGCATCTAATAATTTCTTTAACTCCTGACACATGAGGGACTCTAGGGATGGGTGGTACTTTCAGAGCTTCTGCTGGAAGGGTTTTACTTCAGGTTTTAAAGGGATAGTGTGTTGAATGATACGAGTATCATGAGTTTTCAGATCTCGGTAGGACCATGCAAAGCCATCTTGATATTGTCTGAAAAGTTTGAGATAGGCCATCCTTTCTTCTTTAGATATTGTCTTGACGAGATTTATATTTTTGGGGTTTTCTGAGGTCTCGAGATATATAGTTTCATGCATGGGACATGAACTACATGTTTTTGTGCTATTTGACCCTTTAAATCTTTCCCTTAGGTCAAACATGTTTTCTAAATTGGCTATTCCCTTCGGTATTGTGTGAGAACTTGGTTTATCAGTTGGTTGATCTATCTAAGGATCCGTTTTTGTTGATTGTTCCTAGAATATTTCATCATCAATAGCCAAGTATCTAAAATTATCTTGATTGGTCAAAACGTTTATAATCTATTCATCTCTTTCAAATACCTTCCAATTAAAAATATTGTTAGGCACCGACATCTTGTAGAGTAACTCCACAGTGAATCAACAGGCTTCATAATATTCCAGAGGTGATAGCCTTGAGTCAGTGGTGGCCAGAGAATCAGCAAGAATGTTCTTTGTTCTGGGGATCACTGTAATGTTGAAGGATTCAAAATGTTCTATTATCCTGTGCACTTCCTGTTGGTAATTATTCAGGTGTGCAGAGTTGCAATGTATAGTATTCCTTACTTGTCTAATGATGATTTTAGAATCTCCGGAAACCTTCATTTTTTTGACGTTTAAGTCCATGGATTTCTTTAACCCTTGTACTAGAGATTCATACTTGGCGGTATTGTTTGTGAATTTGAACTCTAGTCTACAGGACATAATTTGTTTTTTCCTTTTAGATCAATGAGGATGCACCCTACCCCTGACCCTTCTTGTGATTTAGAACCTTCAAAGTATAAAGACCAAACTGGTGGGAAAAGCCTATCATCTTCCTCTTACTTATCACTTTCCTCTTCTCTTGTTGTTTATTCTGTGATTTATGACACAGGTTCTTGACAAAAAAGGGTTTCCTCTGCCGTCGTCAGAAATTTCTCTTGGAAAATCATTTCAAAGTTTTGAGTAAGAGGGACATAATATGAGAGAGGGGAGAAATTCCTGAAATTGGAGTCACAGGAATAATTGCCTAACACAACCCGCAGGGGTGTAGACCTATTGGCAAGTGCCGTGTAAATGGAAGGAACTATGTAAAAATGAGGTCTCAAGGTCGATTCTCACCCCGATTTACTTGGAGGGCGTGCTTGCGGGCTGTGCGTTTCTCCCTAGGGGTTATAAGGCAGCCGGCAGGATTCGACCCCGTGTCACGCGAGTACGATACTGCCGATGTTACCGATTCCCCTAGTATAAAAAAATAAAAATAAATAATTGCCTAACACAGGGAAATCTGTTGATGAGGGTTCATTGAGGGTTTCTAAGTCAATGACCATGTGTTTTAGATATATTTCACTATTGATCCTGATCATATTTGTGTGCCCCTTTAATGGAAGCCAAAGGTGAACCCAGTGAGTACTAAAGTATTCATTTAACTTCTCAGACCAATCTCGACTTAACAACAATCCATAAGCTTCTGGGATATCTACTACAATGATGTCAATTACTTGCACAAATTTAGGGTGTGTCGCTATTCTGATCATTACATCTTTGAGCTCTCCCATAACTTTCAACTGGGTTTTGTCTAGTTGTATAACATGCTTATCACTTTTGAGAGGAACCAAATTTAATTTTTTGCAGATAGATAATGGCATGACATTAGAGTATGCTCCTGAGTCAACTAAACAATTATGGAGATTTCTATTGAAGACTTCAAATGTAAATAGGAACAGCGGAACAAAAGGTTTTCCCTTCTGATCTTCGAAGAAAGCGTTCACAATTGGTTTATTCCTTAAATATGTGGGAGTTAGATTTCCTCATTGGTCGATGCTTGTCGTAGGGTTTTATATTGACCTTAATGCTTGTAATAGAAAGTCATTTTGTTGAGGGATTTTACACATGTCCATGACTGATATGTTTTCCTTCAACTTTTTCAAGTCTTCTACTATGTTGTAGTCTAGACTGGGCGATTCTCATGTATGGATGTTTATAGGGTTTCTTCGGGGATAAAAAGGTTATTTCAGGCGATCGGGAGATGGTCTTCCTCCCGAAGTTTTGGTAGTAGTGAGATTGGTTGAGATAGGATGACCCCTACTTCGTGTTTGTATAGCCAAGATTTCTGCGGGTGGTTCTTGAACTTCAAATAGGTCATCGGAAGGCATAGGTAAATCCGGGTCCCATATCAACATGGTTGTTTCTTCTGGTGGATCAACCTCTTCTTGATCGACAATATTCATAGTTGAGCTGCTTGATTGTTCAGTTAGGGAGACTTCATCTAGAAACCGATTGGCCATCAAATTAATGGCATGCACCCATTGAGGGAGGTCTCTTTTAGAGTGATTCTCCTGATGATAGGTACAGAAAGAGTCGGATGCTACATTTCATATATTAATGTTTAAGTTGGTCGGGGGAGGTTTGATTTCTTTGAAAGGTGGGTTCCTTTTAAAGAAAGGCTTATAGGGCCTCTGGCCTTGGTTTCCCTCCCCTATTCTTCTCTTCATATCTATTATTTTGTTTGAAAACTTCTTGACCATGCATTGTAGGTCCTCTATGTCCCTACTCCCCTTTTTGGGACCTTTTTATGTTTGTTTCCCTGGGGGTCTATTTAGCAGTAGCCCTCTCCTGGGAGGAGGTTGAACTTCTTTCTTAACTAAAGAGACCTGACCTTCTTTACATCCCTTCATTTGGAACTCTATCATTTTTTCTTCTTCAAAATTCTCAGCTAAGGTTGGTTTGGCATCCCTTTTCACAAACATGGAAATAGAAGTTGGGAGAGCATTAGCATATACTTTGATTTGGAAATCCTTAGTAGGTTTAGCTTCGGGTTGGAATTTTTTTAAGATGGTGGTAAATCTTTGATTAAAATCTTTAACCCTTTCCTTTGAACTCATGGTGGTAGAGAACAACTCAACCATCAAAGCTCTTGTAGTGGTTTATTTTGGGAATTGTCTAGAAAATCCTTTTGAAACTTCGTCCAACGAGTTATGGATCCCATAGGTAAGTTAAAATACCACATGGAGGCCGAATTATCGAAAGTGTAGGGGAATAACCTGCAAACTATGTATTCATGTTGGACATTCATCAAGTTGATAGCTAGTATGAATTTTTTGATATGGTCTTCAGGAAATCTTGAGGTTTCAGGATCAAATTTAGGAAGTAACTTTTCTGGATGTCGGGGTAAGTTGTGTACTCATCCAGGGATGGCCAAAGCCTCCCTGGCCAACCAAGGTTGATTATTCTGAGGTGGGTTTCCCCTTTATTCATCAAGGTCATTGTTATCTTCCATGTCTTGAGATCGTTCTGAGTTAAACCCTTCCTCTTCAGAAAAGTTGTCGGGCTTGGAGTAGTTATCGATTGGTGTTTCGAGGATTAGATTAAGAGGATGTTCGATTTCAGTGAGGGAGAAATATATCATGTATTCTACTATGTGCATGAAAACCTGGTCATGGGATTCATCCATTGGTCTTCTTATTTTTTTTCTTTGAGAAAGTAACAGAGCTAAGGGCATCACATCGATCTGTCAGGCATAAGCTCTTGTGATTCTTCTGAATTGGTTTAATTCCTAGTGAGGAAGAGCGTAGGGTATATTAGGGAACAAATTTAGTTCCTTGTGTTGTGGTGAGTTACTCGTTTCAGGAGTACTCAGTGTGTGTGGGCTGTCTTGGGAATGACTAGCCATGCGTGTGGGCTATTTTCAATCTACAGGTTGTGTGAAATACTATGTCAAAAATATTGTCAACCATTCATTCTTCAGGCCCTCCTTCTAGTTCCAATTCTGTTGAGGGGTCCTAAATCCCTTTAACTCAACATCAGGAACCAAACCCTCCACCGAGGCCCAATTAGAATTTGTAACATTTAATGGTGGAATGGCTCTCCAGATCTTGTGATCCAACCAATTAATCGATGGGCTTTACATTTTCTTGTGAAGGCTTCTCCTTCAGTTCATACATTTTCTTTTTGTATTTTCTCCTATAGGTGGGACCAATATAAGATAAAAGCCGGTATAAACCAACTAGGTAATAAAAGTGGGGAAACTTAACTAATGGACAAGGATGAGCTTGGGATAACCCTTTTACTCTAGCATGCAGAGAATGATTTTCTACCACAGGCCAATACTAATACATTGACCTGCTAGTATTCCAATTTGACTGAGATGCAATTTATCAGAAAGAAAACATGCATGCGATAAATGATGGCAAGCAAAATATTTCTCTTAACTCTAATCATCCATCACATCATAAAAAAACGATTTAATGTTCATCATTAAAGATAATAACTACAAAGAATTGCATCATATAAGTTATCAATAGTTTTATAAGATCTTACTCATTACAACATCCATTCATGAGATGAAATCATAAATAATTCTTCTCCACATCCAATCATACACACTTTTGATGAAAAACACAAACTTGTCTCTGGTCCTAAACAAGACTTCTCAATTAAGGCAGCTCCAAAATAGTTCTTTATAAAATCCAAAATGAGGGTCTTTGCAACCACCATTGACCATTTTCTAACAGGTCGACTCTCCTATTTATAGCATATTATTAACTAAAAATAACCATTAAAGTGTAGCTAAGCAAAACAAAACTATCCACATGGTCCTTTCTTCTATTAGTCTTAAAAGAGTCATCAAATGATCTCACTTGAGTGGATTGACTCTCCTCATACTCTGACCACTTGATGAAGAGATCCTCACATGTGTTAGCATACAGGAATCTATGTTTTTCCATTGGGGCCGAAAGGATCTCTTGTGTCTCTACTGCCTGTGCCCTATACCTGACTATTCTGGCACTTAACTGTTGCAACATGGCTCAAGCTTTGATCAGGTTCTCCATGAACTGTTTCACCTTCCCTAGAGCCATGTGAGCTACCTTCGCTATTTCCTTAGCCCATGATGAGTCTTGTTCAAGATGTGATTTGACTATGACATGCAAGTCAACAAAGTCATCGGGTGTGAAGAATTTGGGGAGGCTGATGTCTTTCATTGTCCCGTTGATATTGGTCCATCTTTTCTCGCACTCGACCCATTTCTCTTAGATTTCTCGATGAGGTTATTGAGCCATTTTTACCTAATACTCGGTCAATTTCCTTATGTGTTTGATGATTCTTTCATTTAGTAACCAAATGTGGTGCTCTTCGGTGTCTCGACCTTGTTGCATCGCACTGATATAGTCAATCCTTTCCTTGGATTGGTGTAATTTTTCCTAACACCTCTCCATATCCTTGCATGTCGCTAGTGCCATGAGGGTGTCTTCTTGAAGCTCGACTATCGTTGCAGTGAATAAGTGTCGTTCATTTGTAAATTTGTTGTAGGCCTCCTTGAATTCTCTCCTCAGGAACACTGCGGCCTATGTGGTGTCCTGGTAATACTTCACCAAGTGGTGCAAATGTTCCAATTCTTTCAGAGAAGCAACCAACTCCTCGTCATCCCTTTTTTCTTTGTCCAGGGTGGTATCTGTGATTTCCATCCCTGCACTGATAAGATTGGATGTTTTGTTATGCTATGAATTTATCATATTTTCCTCCATGTTGATGAGGATGGAGCGATCTAGAGTGATCCTCCTCTTCTTGGTGGTTATATGTACGATATATTTTATTTTCTAGTCGTAAGCGATGGAATGTATGACATCAAATTCATCCACGAGTTTGGGGATTTGCTGATCTCCCCAGGTGAGCGTATTTCCCAAGCTCTCGATGGTATATATTTGTTCAAGACTGGGTTCTTGAACTTCCTCCCTGTGTTCCAAAAGTTTGGCTTCTATTTGTTTCTCATTAGGAAGTGGAGCACCAACTGAAATTGAGGCATTAAGGATAGGCTTGGTACATACTTGATTATTGGTAATTGAGACATCGATTTTCTGCTGTGGAGCTTCTTCCTTTTGTTCGCCTGACACTGGCTCATCCTTTGGACTATCTGCTTGGGTCTTCGGTGAATCAGGCATCTTAGTGTCTAAGACACTATCTAATTCTTGTTCATTATATGGAAGACAAATTTGAGCATCGGGAGCTAGGGAAGATGCCTTCTTTGGCTCTTTCTCCTCTATGATTTGTACAGGGGTCACCAGGGATACCTCTAGGCTCTCTTCATCACCATAGATGCTTATCAATTCACTAAGGGGGTTTGGTGCACTTTCTCTCCTTGATGTTCCGATTGTCTCCGACTGAGTTGATACACCCCCTAGTGATCCATCCTGTGGTGTTGTAGTTTCAGGGTTGTCTAACCCGATGATTTCATCAATGTTTATTAGTTCAGAACCGCTTTGGCATGTCTGGATTTCATATCTTGGGTTGTCGACAAGGGACCCCATCATTCCTGTGAGGTTCGATTCATCTTGAAGTTGATAAATTATTCACTTCGCCTGTTCGATTATGAGAAAACCCCTTTCGCGTGGATCCTGCATCATAGGGAAACCTCTATCCTGCACCGGAGCTACCAGGGGAACCTCGACTACTTCGGTCGCTATCATTTCTTCCTTGGCTCTGAGGGCCTCTTGAGATAATTTATCTATGGTTGTCGTATGTTCATCCAGGATCATGGCTCTAAACCTGGTCATTTTGGAGTTAGCCATCCTTGCCACCACCTTGTCCCAGTCTTGGGCATTTTTTGTGAAGATTTCATCTTCAAATTTGTTGTGGGCATATGGCCAACAGGACAACACTTGTGAAGCATGTTTCAAGACCATACCCTTTGGATCATTCTTTTAGAATCAACCTTTATGGAATCTGAACTCTAGTTGGATTATCCCTTCTTGTTTAGCTTGAGCTATGTCCTTCTCCATGTAGAAACCTACATGGAAACCATAAGGTATGAAATCACGCTTCTTGTTCTTGACCAGGGTGGCATTGTAACCTTGTAGGATGGTTTGGTAGCATATCTCTCCCACTACGAGACGATCAATGACATGCACTGGTAGGAGATGTGGTGCTCTGGTGGCTTTGAACACTTTGATGTAGGTGTCGTGCTCGTCCAAGTACCAGTGGCATAGCTTTGATATCATATTTTTGGCCACAGCCGATAGTCTCAGGCATCATTTCTTAAAAAGAATGAAATAAATACATGCTATGAATTCATCGCATATGAGGGAGTAAAATTTATTGTACCTATTCTCCCATTGGATGCTGAAATATACATGGACTGGGAGCTCTGTGACGTGCCAACTCAGGTTCATGCTGGTGAAAATGTTTCTGGAGCACATGACATCAAGTAAATATGAAGCCATGTAGAAGGTTGATGTCTCTCCTTCCTTTGATTTCTGAGCTTGTTGTATGAATATGCTCAGTTGCTTAGAAATTATGGCTCTCTAGTTGAAGCTACTCTCCAAAATTGCCATTGTGTAAGCTAAGGGCATCCATGCCTATGAAAATCTGGAGCAGTCCTTCTCTCCATATAATCGGCAGATGAGAGTCGTAAAGTAGATGTATGGCTACCTTAAGTTGGTCATATGGTACCAACCAGTACTTCGATTGGTGTATTTCTTGTCTTCCCTCCACCATGAGTCCATCACCCGACCGGTGTCATGGAACTCGTAGAATTTTACGAAAAAATATGTGTTCAGTCGCTCCTCAGGGTCTCTAAGTTTGTAATACTTTTGGACTTCGACCGGTAATAACACTCCGACACAACCACCATTGTCATCATTGATAAAACACTTTTGTGTGTCTATGTGGTCAATGAGCCACTTCAAAAGTTCTATACAAAGAAATATGGGAGTTTTGCTTGCTACCATGGGAAGGTACGACCGTCAGATATTCGGAAACACCTCATCGTCAAGTGCCCTCACATATGGGTCGTTGTGTGGGATATATTCTGCGTATTCTTCTTGTATTATCTTTTTAAATATATCTCCCCAAATTGGGAGTTCCACCTTGGACCCAATGCTTGCCTCTATATCTCCAAAGGCCAGAGGCTGAGTAAAAATATTCTTTGTCACTGTTTTGATGACAGGTTTCGGTCTTAGAGTGTATTCTAATTGATTTTTGACCCCTAGAGAGGAGCCTTCACCCAACTCTGGTTCTTTCAACTTTGGCGCCCTCAATGATCATCTAGTGGTTGGTTTTATTGGAGGAATTGTTCTTGCAATCAAACTAAACCTTCAGAGATTGTTTAAAAACAAAAACGGATAAAAATATATGAAGTGTAAACATGTAAAATCCACATACTTGGGTACATACCTGTAAATCTTGCTAAACCTGGTTATTTGATACTCATAGTATCTCTGTATCTTTCGAATTACTCGTCTTGCTTCTCTGGATGCTATGAATTTCCTTGCGCGCAGAATGATTCCACTTACAATGGATCAAGAGAATTTAAATTAGTGAAGAACTTACCATGTCGCATTAGCCATTCAATTCAGGTGATGAGTGCAATTTAAACAAATCTTCCACCAAATATTTGTAACTTAAATTCATCGTGGGTTGATGACGGAGGCACAGGGGTGATGTGGTCTATCTAAGATTTTAAATGGTTGTTTTGATTTGCGCATGAGGTAGAAACTAATGCGGGATTTCATATTAATTATCCCCTTGAATTCCCAAAATCTAATCATATCTAATGCTAAAATGTCCCATTGTGTTTCTTTTTCAGTGGGTGAATCAGGAGGTCGGGATGCACTATGAACGTTTTTGTCGATGTAAAGATGAGTTGGAGGTGTGACTTGGACCTAGGGAACCAAGGATGACTCGAGGTGAAACTAGATTGTATGGGTTTCCAATCCAACAAATACACGTGGTGTTGAAGACCGATGACCTAATTCACGTGTATTAATTGAAGTTGGGACTTTCTTCAATTTGTGCGTTATAAAAAGAACTTGGGCTCACCCATGCCAAAAATGTATCGGGGGTCAGTGATCGGGATAAACCTATCACATTTTTTTCTTCAGATTAGATTCCTCAAAAAAGTCCCGATGTCGAAATGCATCGAGGATCGATGATCAGGGGAACTCTTTAGCATGGTCAGAATGTTCGTTACGATCCTTTTAGGTCTTCACCAATTCTGATGAGAGCGTCGGGTATCGGTTATCATCGATATCTTTTCTTTCTTTGTTAATGACTATTCCCCTCGTCTTTTACCGTTGCCAAAGAGAAATCGACTGTCAGAGGAGATATCTTTACACAAAACTTTGGTGCAAAAAAAATCTTCCTTTTGCCGACGCCGAAGGAGATCAATGCTCGGTGACTAAGGTTTCCCAAGTGGCTCTTTTCCATGTTGAATTCCTTCCGATGTTGAATCTAAGTGTATCAGGTGAAGCATTTTGACATTTTATTCTTTGTTCAGGTGTTAAGGCTTTTTTGTTTTCTAATTCATGGGGTTTCATAGGTTTTAAACTGTCCTGAAAAGCTACTGAGAGTCATAATAATAAGGATTTATTTTTTTTTCCCATAAAAATGAAGTCGAATCAGAGAGTGAAAAGATCAAGTGGTACCCAAAAAGTAAAAAATTGACATAGGATTTTTAGGGTGTGTTGAGTGCTCGACAGATTCTACTGTAGTATTTTATTGGATGTTGTTCATGGTATTTATTTCATCTTCTCTATGAGGAAAATCCTTGTACATGTGATCTTCTTTTCATTCCCAACTTTTGATTGGTGGTATTCCCCTTTTCCCAAGGAGTCTTCCCTCTTGGATTCATTCTTAGGAGACTATTATTACTTCTTTTAATTAGGGTTGTTTATGTTGAATATAGGTATGAATCCTTTCCTTCTCTGATCATATGTCTCCTTCTTCTTATCCCTCCAAGACTTTTGTAAAGGTTCTTTACCCTTACCTTGCTCATACAGGTAGTTAGCCTTCGTAATGGCCTCTATCAAACTTTTTGGCTCATCATATTGAATATTCTCTTTATAAAATGATGGAAGTCCACTCAAAAACCTCTATATCTTCATCTTATCATCCTTGATAAACCCCACATACTTCAACAATCCCAAGAAATTATTTTCATATTTTCCCATGGTCATGCTCCCCAACCCAATTTCAAAGAAATCTTGCATTTTCTTTTCATGGAAGTTCTTTGAAAGATACTCCTTCTGAAAATATCTCTTGAACTACTTCCAAGTGATCCTACTCTCATTAATGTTCTCAACTTGTTTCAATTGATCCCACCACATGGAAATGTTTCCATGCAAATGATATGTGGCAATTCTAGATTCTAGGTTAGATGAGTAGTTGTGCAACTGAAAAAATACTACTCGATTTGAAGCAACTAGGCTTCAAAATCATCTTCTCTTTCTATTTCACCATAAAAATACGGTGGATTAATCTTCCTCAACTCTCCTTGCAAACTGTCCAATTCATGTCTTCTAATTTGGTGCCTAACAGGAGACACTTATGGATTGCTTATGGAGTCTTAAAACACATAAAATTTACTTGTTGAGTAAGGACGTGAGTAATGCATATGAGTTCTTCTATCACTTATTGAATGACCAACTCTTCTATATTTATGTGTTCTTGCATGATGTCTATCTTATTCTATTTTTCTTGAGTCTAATCCATTCTTTATTTTCCTCTACAACTGATTTAGGCTTTGCATCATTTGAGAATTTATTTTATTGTGTTCTCTCATCATTTTTATAACCCTAAATTTCTCTATGTATGCATACCTAGCATTTGTCCCTCTTACTTTCATTTTTTGAGAAGCCATCACTGAGTTGCTCTTCTAAAAAATCATTTTTTGAAGATGTACTCACCCTGCTCTACTAATTCCCATGTGCATACGCTTTCTGCACCACTATAACCCATGTAAGTACACATGCTGCACCACTACATCCTGTGTATACTTGCAAAAGTTGCAACAATTAAAAATTTGCAAGGAATTCATTGAGATTACAGGCTATTGGGTAGTTTCCCAACTAATCCACTACCTATATCCCATCACCCAACCGAATAACCATCCTTTTGTCATATAAAAGGAGGTGTTTTGGTCTCATTCCACATCTAGACATAAGAACAGTGAAACTCTGCCCGTTTCACATCCCCTCCTTTCCCCAAACATTTGCATCCCTTTTGTGAGAATTGCCTCAAAATTCCCCAATCTGCCTTCCTTCCTCCATCATAAACCCATTATACTTCCCAAGAACAAGGTTGAGAGGAGAAGCTACACAGAGGTGCACTTGGAGCTTGGTGAAGAGGAGCCCAGACCAGGTTTGTGGAGCAGTAGTCGACTTTGGTTGTAAGTGATCGTTGTATTATCAATAAAAGAAGTACTTTCCTGTCCCAAAACATGATGTGTCGAATGTTTGCATTTGATTTATGTTTTTATTCTAACATCTAACCCTTATCTATGTATGAAATGTATGCTTGTAGTTTTTTGTTTGTCTATCTTTGAATGCAGGCCAACCTTGGGAGGAGGTTTGCAATCATCAAATCCTTTAAGCACGAGAGGATCGTCACTGGACGCGGAGTAAAGGTACAATTACATGATCCTTCTAATTTTGTTTTTCTTGCATAAGTATGGGATATGTTTGGGGTAGTTAGAGAATTAGGAGAATTTTAAACAATTATTGATCTGACTACATTGTAAACCCTGGTGTAGCCATAGGGGAGGGTTTTCCTGCGAGCAAAACTGACGACCATACTGGGGAAGCCTCTAGGGTTTTAGAGGATTTTTGGGTGTTTGATTAGTTTTATACCTTTTGAGTTTTTGTTGAGTCTGCTGAGTCTTTAAGGAATTCTGGTCACCTGTTGGTGCCATACCAGTTCTCCCTCCCCTGTATGTATGTCTGTTTTTTTTTTTTTTTGAGAAATTACAGAGGTGTACGCGCCCTATAGTGGGTCAGCATGCATACATATGCGCCCTTCTATCTAGACAACTCGCGTACATATGTAGGTTTCTTAAGCATCAGTAGCGTACATGTGTCAAGAAACTGTTTTTAAGAAGAGGCCATCAACATCTTCCATGATTGAGATTTTACTTCTCAGGGTTTCTTGATAGAGTCCAATGTCTCTGTTTTTACAGTCATAGCTTGGGTTAGATGTCAGTTTTCTTGTATTTTTGAAGATTTCTTGTGTTTAATTCTGAAAGGGTTTTAGGCGAGTCTTTGAGTTTTGTTGATCATCCTGTTTGGTGTCTTTAGTGACTCTCTGCGATCCGCAGTGGGCCAGAGGTTAGTTTCAGTCTTGTCTTGTATTTCTTTTCCCCCTTTCATTTGCTTTAAAAAAAGAAGAAAAATATTTGTTTCAAGTTTTTCTTGTTTGAAGTATTTAAAAAAAAAAGGATTTTCCTTTCTTAGTTTGGTAAAGTAGTTGGAGTTAGTTATCTTACTTGTTAGAAAAAAGAATTCATTTTTTAAGTTCTTTATTGATCTCTTAGAACATTAAGTAGCTTGTAGTTGAGCGAAATTTTGTTTTAGGTCTTCCTCTTAAAGATATTAAAAAAATGTTAGTTATGAAAAAGTTGGCTTGAAAAATTAGTTTCAAATATTTATTGTTAACTAGAAGTACCTTTTATTTCAAATTTTTGTTTACTTCTCCTCTTTTTGTCTCTCATACACATCACTAGTTTCACCTTCCGTATCCTTTGAGTTAAAACAAGCCATTTAAAATGAATGCTAAGATTAAAATTAAGTAGACTTTTATGTTTGTAGGGTCAATCAACTAGTTTAGGGTTAGAGCCTTGAATTAGGTTGGAGAGGAAACTCTTCAAGGCTTATAAACAAACATTGCAGTCAGAGCTAGGGAGTGTAAATGTCTAGTGACATGGAAGTTATCCAGAACCCCCCTCTAACACAGGGGATAAACACAAGGTCATGTGAAGAAAGGTATGTAAGATAACCCCTCCAAAGCCAGACCAAACGTAGCGGGGAAAGCATATTGAGGATCTGTCATGGGATACTATCGCTTGAATTTGCCTATGGAGCTTTGTGGACCTCAAATTCATTCTAGATCCTTAGTTTTCTTTCGGAACACTTGCTTTCGATACCCTCTATAGGTTTAGGACTTGTTATCATGATCATTGTGATCCACCTGACTGTCTATTGTAACTGCCTAGTGACTGTTCGTGAGCTGGCAACTTAGTTGCCTTTATTCTAGGGACTTACACATGTGACTACATGGGTATACCACGGTACCTAGGGAAGACGTCGGGTCACACTTTGCATATTATACCTGGAGGGTGCTTCCATGTTCGAGTTGCACCTACACTGGTAAGTTCCTCTAGTGTTGGTTGGCGTAACTATTCTTCCAACTAGATAATGGTTTGCTTGGTTTATCTTGTAGGAAATTTTCTAGTGTGTGCTTGGTTTTAAATGTTAGTTAAAGGATTACCGTGTCATTGATCTTTTCACAAAGTGGATGATCAAGAGCTCTGTCGGTCGTGAAGGCTTCAGGGCCTGTCGCCAGTTACTTTGGAGCCACCACCGCCACCATTACGGTGAAGACTTGACCAACAAGGGTATATCAAAGAAACTAGGCCACAGAAAACTGTGCCTGATTCAACTTCAAGAGGAGAATACTCTAATCCAGAGGAAATCACTATTTCTGACCTTTGATCATAAGCTCTCGAGCCATTTAACCCTCTGATCACTAACTTGTCAGCGCCAATCTTGGTACAAGTTGTTCCTCCAAGGGTAACAATTCACGAGCATCATATAGTCTTATAAGCAGCTATGGAAGCATATTCTACTACTTCATCAAGGAGTCCTCACACTCCCTTAATGATTGCCACCATACTGGGTATTCCACCTCCTAACCCACCTTTGCCAGTCTAGAACACAATGGTCTTGAACAAACCTACTTCAGGTAGTGGTATGATATCATCAATGGTGGCGACCACTGCTTCGTTCCCACAAAGTGCGATGGGACCTCCATTTTCATATGGGATGCTTGACTTTGATATGAAATTTTCCCTTACTGACTCCACCCTACAGACCATGGGTCTGGGGGCAGGGAACTCAAAGTCTCCCTTGAAAGGGTCCATGGGAGGCACCTCATCCTCGTATAACACTATCCCTTACGGTGGGGGTCATATACCTCCTTTATCCCCCTCGCTTGGCGGTGCTTTCCAACCATTCGTCGGGCCAAACATGAACTACAATTTGTTTGGAGAAGGCATTCTAGGACCTTATTCTTACACCATGTCAGTGGGTTTAATGCCATTCTCTTTTTTCGGTGCATTTGGTAATAATGACTCTTTTCCATCAGTTGTCGTCTTGGTCGGGGGAAACCCTAGTTTTGAACAACATAATCCTCTATAGGGTACTATTTCTACACAGAGGGCACATATAGGAGTTTTCTCCTGACAAGGACTTTGGAATCTTTGGTAGGGATCAATTCCCTCGTCAGGGATGTTGATTGGGGGCAACCCCTTCCATGGTCAATGGAACCCCGGGCAAGGCTCAATACCTATGCCCATCGGATCGGTAGGGGAAAACCCTTTCCAGAATATTTCAAACACAACATAGGGATAAATCCCCACCCATCCCTCAACTTCCAATTATGGGAATCAACCGATGATGTCCCAACAAACACGGTTTCCATACGCTGGTCAAGGCCATGGTGTCTACCAGAACCCTAGTCAGCAACCCAACGTTTCCTAGCAACCTGGTGCCAGTCAAACTCCAGGCTCCCTTTTTCCTGTACATATTACCCAGACCAAGTTGTCGTTTCTGGCAACATTACATTTTCTAGACTTGTCAAGGCTTCTTAATGACCTAATTTTTCATGATCCATGTTGACCTCCCATGCCGACTAAGTTTCCCTCGGATATTTTGAAATTCAAAGGAAATCCTGGCGAAGATCTGGGTGATCACGTGACAAGTTTCCACCTATGGTGATCATCAAACTCGTTCATAGTGGTAGACTACTTCACAAAGTGGGTCGAGGCTATGCCAACATTTAACAATCATGGTGAAGCAAAATCTCTCTTCATTTTTAACCAAATATTAGCAAGGTTCGACATCCCAAAGGAGATTGTCACTGACCATGGAAGTCACTTCTAGAACAAAATGATGTCCAAGTTAACATCAAATATTGGGTTGAGGCAGGAACATTCTTCACCCTACTACCCACAAGCAAATGGTTAGGTGGAAGCTGTGAATAAGTCCCTCAAGACTATTCTGCAGCGAACAATCAATTATGCCAAGTCAAATTGGCCTTTGATGTTGTACTCGGTGTTATGGGCATACCAAACATCTGTAAATACTACCACCAATTTCTCACCCTTTCAACTTGTTTATGGGTTCGAATCAGTATTTCCTATAGAGTGCCAGATCCCATCTTTAAAGTTGGTAGTAGAGTTATTTCCAGACACTTCACTGCTTGAGGAACGCCTATTATATATCGAGCAGCTCGATGAGAAACTCCATGATGCATCCTTTCCCAATGAGGCTCACAAGCAATGAATCAAGTGTCAATATGATTGGTCTATTCATCCTCGTATTTTCTCCGAAGGTTACCTTGTCCTGATCTACGACCAAGATAAGGATCCCCTAGGGGCAAGCAAGTTCAAACCCATGTGGTTCATAACTTTCATAGTGAAAGAGGTCTTACATAAGGGCACTTATCGTCTGGTTAAATTTGAGGGAAATGCTTTGGTGGAGCCTAGAAATGGGTTCTACCTCAAGAAGTATTAGTCATAGGTTGGTCGCCTGGGTGAATTCTCGTACATATGTATAGTTCTTATATAGTTAGTTTTTTGTCTTTTTTGTTTTATGGATGTGTCATTATTTATGTCACCTTTTTCACTATGGCAGATGTCAAGTGAATCGAAAGTGTTATTTGGGTTCATGGATGGCACTAGCTAACACACTTGAAGGCTTTCTTCCGCAGCTTGGGTGATTTTCACACCTCAAGGCCAGTTGCTATCTTCTGGAGGTATCTGTCTAGGTGACGCTACAAACAATGTCACCGAGTACAATGCGATGATAGAGTTTCTTTGTGATGATTTGTTGCATGGTATCTCTCACCTCCGTGTCTACTTATATGCTCAGCTGGTTGTATCCCAGTTAAGTGGGGTTTACCGCGTTAATGATCCTACTTTACACCAACGATTCCTTAGGGTATGTCTCTTAGAACGTTGCTTTGATTACACTACATATATCCATGTTCCTAGGAGATTAAATCAAATAATAGATACTCTATCTAATAATGTATTATATTGGCATGTTGCACACACATAAAAATAAGCACACACATACACATGTACATACATTTGGAAAGAAATGTGATCCTTAAGACATAAAATATGTAAATATATGTATATATCAAAAAGTCTCAGAGTACATAGGTGGGTGTGAACGCCTCAAAAATAATAATCTAGTATAGATCATAGGGCTTATGCCCTAAAAAATATACAAAAAGAGTGCCCTCAACAAATAAGGATTCCACCCTATCTAAGCTCGGGGCCTATTAGCCCTG
>JASDQU010374982.1:94647-107817 GCA_032191745.1 Picea mariana | reverse complement strand
CCAGATAGATGGTAATGTCATACTACTACATTCCCATGGACCTAATAGGCCAGCTCATGATGAGACCTCCCATCCACCAACTAGTACCTTGAGTTTTGTTTTATTTTATGGGTCCCCTTTTTTTACTGAGAAGCCTTTTATTGATTTCTCGAGAATCCCTGGGTGAAGCATCTCAAAGGTTTCATTTTGGATTTTAACTCTTGCCAGCTACTTTTACCCTATGGGCCTTTAGCCCCTTCTTCCCGCAAGGCAAGGTACAACCCTTCCTAGTGTGGCAAACCCAATGACCGAACCAAGGTAGGGGAAGATGAGAGGAATAATGATGAAAAGTTGTAAGTATGGAAGGAATGGACGATGAACTTTCATAGACCCACCCAGTGGAAAATCATCCTAAAGGGGGACCAACTTACTAGGGAATTATCTCACACCCCCAGGTATGAACAAGTTAAAGAGCATAATTTCGAAGAAAATGTTGTGAAATGAAGGAGAGTTCAGTTCAACATATTCAAATGCTTCAAAAATCAGAGTGACACATACCATGATACCCAGACTCATTGCCTCATGGAGCAAGACCTATTGCTACTTCAGGACCAAGCTAGCGGGACAGATGTTGCTGCTCCTGATAGATGGGTTGCACTGAAGAAAAGATGGGCCCTCTGGGGCCAAGCTCAAGTCGTTTGGCTCTTGACAATCCATGTCTAGGACTTGTGGGCCTCGAGAGCTGGTTTCCTTAGTTATCCCTAGGATATGGGATAACATCTGGCTCCAACTCGAGGACATGTGATCACCATAGAGCCCATGAGAACCTCAATATCTCTGGAATGACCTGTATCTGCTAGATCTCAACAAAATGAATCAGTAATTTTCAAGGTGGTGATATAACCCCTCGCTCATATATGATATAGTGAAAATAAAAATAAGCATGCATATATACAAAATGTAACTGTACTAGCATGATATGCAGATGATATATACAATGGATGAAAATGCCTACCTACCTCTACTTACCTTTTGGTTGAATGCTAGGTGTAGTCAAATAACTAGTGAAACCATCCTAGTAATATATCATAATACCTGCCTCTGTGATTCATCATAAACCAAAACAATGACAGGTCAAGCACAAAAATAACATGAGTTAGAGCATGTATTACATCATCGAAAATCGTAAATTCTAGCTCAAGGAGGTGGGAGGGAGGGACAATGTTGTGCCAAGTCACACTTCTAGGAAATTGCTCAATCCATCTCAGAAAGGGTTCACGAAATATTAAAGGCTCAAAAGACTGACCCAAAGAGTTTGAAGGTTGGATACCTTGGATGTATTCACATCCTGAGGTCTGGAAAGGGACTAGTAAGAACCTAGAGGATGACAGACAATTTCCTAAGGGAAGTCTGAAAGACTGAGATAATAAACTTCGTCTTAAGGTTTTCAGCCTACCCTTGAATTCTAAAAGTAAGCTTTGCCTCAGAGAAAATTCAAGACAAAGGACATATTTTCCAACTGCATGCTTAGTGACATAGCGAGGCACAATAATCGATGGAGGCTGGAAAACCTTGTCACAAGTACCCTGCTTCAGGCAAGCGAAGTCCTCACCGTTATCATGATCTAAGCACAACAGTGGTTGATAATCTTCTTCATGGAATAAATTCAAGTGCTCAGAGGAATACTCATCAAAATCCTCAAAGTATGACCAAAAATCATCATGAGATCATAGAGCTAGGTCATCCTTGGGTGCTTGGATATCATCTGCAACCACATCATCTCCTTGTTTCCAAAAGTCAAAGTTAGTAGTAACCTCATATGATAGTTGTAAAGGAAACTTTTGGAAATGACCCTCAATGTCGTAAATAGGATTCCCATCATATCCAATCACATCCCATTTACGTTTCCCGACATGTATGAACTCATCAATATTATCAACAAAGTCATCACCTTTATCATAAAATGAAGGTCTTAAAACACCCAAGGGCTCCTCTGACACTTCCTCACTTTCCAAATCATAAAAGAAAGCATCATCAAAATCTTGGAAAGGGAAGTAACTTAACGTGTTTAGTTCTTCCTATGCAGGAGCTTCGAGGATTTAGATAACTTCATTAAATGGAAGAGCATGCATCATTGTCTCGTCCTCATGACTTGTCTCTACATCTTCAACTTCATAAAAAGGAGGATCTATCTCGCCCAAGGATTCCCTTTCTTCTTCCCCCTCTGAATCATAGAATAAGGTATCATCAAAAACTTAAAAAGGAAAGTGACTAACCTCATCATATTCTTCTTGTGTAGGAGGAATAGGCTCTTGGATGGCTTCATTAGAGGGAGGAACACACATCAATACTTCATCATCATGTTTGATATCTTCAGGCTCTCGCTCTTNTTCAACCAGGTCCTCATTATCTTCGGCAGTAAATTCGTGCTCTTCCTCATGAGATTTGTAACCTTCATCAGGGACCCTCTCTTCAACTTCTTGTTGGTTTTGGTCTTCATTAAGAGGTTTAGGGTGTAACCCTTCCTCGGGGGTTGAATCATTTTTACACACTTGCATGGCTGGGTCCCACTTGTCGAGGAAAATTAAAATGAAGGCTCTAAAAGAAATTATACTCTTTGGGATGACATCATGCTTAATCCACTCCCTTTGGTCTCCTCCTAGAGACAATAAGAACAATATCACTAATACATCATGGTTTCTTACCTTTGTTTCTGAAGCATATTTCAAGAATTTTTTAACATGAAGTTTAGCCAGGGATGGGTTCCCATCAACTTTTGGACAATTATTTACCAAAGCAAGAGGAAAAGGGTTTGGGTATCCCAAAATATTTAGGGTCGGAAACCTTTTATAAAGTGACCATTCATTCAAGAAGGTTCTCTCAAATTGATCCATGGTATTGATGCCTTTATCAGAAGAGACCATCATACCATCTCCTAGAATTGTCATGAAGAGTGGCAGAGAAACTTTTCATTGCGAGGTCTTCAACATCATCACTGATAGGGCGGTGTTGAAAGAAGGCATACATGTTATCGATATGGTTCTCAACATCCTTTTCATCACTACCAATGAATTTCGAGAGCCATTTTACATACGTTGGAGGCATTCATCGAGGATACCCTGGTATTTTACTCATATCCAAGGGTTTAAAATTTCACGGGTCCCATTGAGAAGCCATGTTTAGCTTTATCATTAGTGTAGTCGCCAGATAATCTTTCTAGGGATCATCAAATAGAAAAGAGAAAATCACCCTCAGTGGAGTTTCCGGGTAAGCTTCATAAGATAAAGGCTTTGAGGGAAAGGCTTACCGAAAAAGTGTCGTTGAGGAATATTGACTTAGAGTTCCCCGACAATGACGCCAAAATGTTATCACACAATTTGTACTTGCCCAAAGCCCAAGGCAAGTGGATACAAAATGAACATAATAGGGAGTGACCTATCACTGTCACCTTAATATGAAACCCCTTTCTATTTTGGAGTATGTCAAGACTACCCCAGAGGAGGCGTCCCCGGTGGCCTGAGGGTTTGAGAAGGGTAAGGCAAATGATATAAGAAAGTACCTCCCCTCTCATAGGTCACTCAAAAAGGTTCTTGTGTCTTATTAGAGATGAAGCAAAAGAGTAATGTTGTGTACCTGAACAGAACAAGACAACGAAGATTAAAAAGGGCACTTTCCAAGTACCAAAAGGATATCAATGCTTCATAAGACAATGAACTTTAAAAAAATAGATTGACTGATATGAAATTGCAGCAATATAAAAATTTATAACAACAATGATAAATTTGTAACAACCACAATAAGTATGCTTCAAAATGCTTGATAGAAGACTATAAATGATAGATTTAACTATGCCAATTGATACTCAATAGTCACAAGCAAGTTTAGCAAGATCTAGCTAGCATAAGATGTCACTTCTAAGGTGAGATTGTTGTTGTAAGATGGCTGTAGCAATATTTTGCAACAACAACAAGTTAATCACTAAAATATGATAGCCTAGGGTTAGTAGAAGTTAGTAGGTGTTCAAAAGAAGATGTTCTGAAAATTGTTTGATCAATCAACACTTGTAGTGGGTAGACTAGTGCCTTCTAGGGTAATGGAGTCAATGATAGCAACAACAACTCTTAGAGGAGAATAACAATGATAATACTTAGTCAAAGGAGATGGAGAGGATGAGATAGGTGTTGGTAGCCCAAGGCCTCAAACATCAAAGTCTCGGAGATAATTTGCTAGAAAGAAATGAAAATTAGGCCCTAACGATTTCTCTTTTCCTTAGACAATTTAAAATAAAATATGCAATAGGAAATGAAGTAGGGTTACTAGAGTGATACAATGGTAGGGCTCTAGTATCTACTTCTATATAGGTGCTTTTCAAGAAATCTTAGCAAGTGGAATATTATAGAGAAAAATATAATAACATATGTCTTTCTCCTAGGGTTTCAAGCAAGCAATTTCATAATCTTTGACATGAAACAAGTAAATTCACCATAAGCATTCATTCAAAATAAATAAATGCATATTTTATACTTACTTCACCAAGAATAATCAAGCCAAACCCTAGTTGAAGATACTCCACAATGAAAATTTGCCAAAATACACCAAGAGTATTTGCCTGCCCAAAAGTTGCGCACCACTTAATTTCAACCAATAACCCTTAAAGAGCGCCGAATTTCAGACCTCACACTTGTGTCATGAATGAATGATGAAAAAATGAGAGTTTTTCTCTCTTATTTATACAATACTTATGACCTTTAATTAAAATTAGGTCATCAGAAGGCCGACATGGCCAAATTACATGAAAAATCCAGTTTTTACACAAATTCAAATAATTAAACCCTAAAATCACTTTTAGAGGTGATGTCATGCCCTTCTAGGGTGACGTTGAGTCTCCTAGGTGGAACGTTGGGCCTCATCTGCAAAACGTTAGGCCTCCCAAGGCCCTGGATAATGCCACAAGTGCCAATCAGCACACGACTGCCTCCATAATGCAAATCCTGACTCTAGGTGACATCTAGGGTCACAAAGGTGACGTCATGGGCCTCCCAAGCCCAATGTCCAGGTGGAAGAGAAAGTTCCCCCTGGGTCTAGGTCTGCCAAAGTGTCTCTGGTGAAATGCCCTTATTTCTTCCTGGTGCAAGTCTCTGACGTCTCTTTGCCCCTGGTTGGGGTCACATCATCCATCTGTGGTATTTCAGCCCCATGGAGGTCCGAGCTAATCATCTCCCCATATGAACCTGTCCACCAGGAATGGTCCTGCAAGAACAAAAAGTACGTCCTCTAGGGGCTCATAAGTCACATGCATAATAGCAATGTTAATCACATCTAATAATAAAATTACCCAAACATGTGCATCAAACCCCCCTTTACTCAGACAAATGCTAAAAGACGTTTTGCAGTTTAACAAGTCAGGTTTGGAGAGGGTCTCAGGATGTCCTATTGGGTTAATCCTCTTTGATTTTGGGGTATTTCCCAGGTGAGAACCAATCTACATCATCTAAGTGTGTGAAATGGTGTAGGGGAAGTGTTTGGGCAGAGGGTGCAGTGATAACAGGGAAATGTAGGTCTTGCTTGTGGGTGCCTCTGTAGAGGGAGAGTTGCACCTTATCATGGATGCCATTATTTGATAGCCCATTCAATGCCTTTTATTCTTAGTCTTATTTCTTTTGGTCTTTTTTCTTTTCAAGGGAAAAGCTAGGGGACACTTTCCTGGCGTGGTGACGAGAGGTAACAATGTTACCCACAAGCATTTCACATAAATGAGAAGGTTGGCATGTGATGAGACCCCCTTTCCCTTGGTTATGCAACCAAGAGCCACTAACTTGGTTTGGTGACCATATAGATGGTAGTGTCATACCGCTACATGCCCATGGACCTAATAGGTCGGTTCATGATAAGACCTCCCATTCACCAACTAGTACCTTGAATTTTGTTTTATTTTACGGGTCCCTTTTTATTATTGAGAAGCCTTTTATTGATTTCTTGGGAATCCCTAGGCGAAGCATCTCAAAGGTTTCATTTTGGATTTTAACTCTTGCCAACTACTTTTACCCTCTGGGCCTTTAGCCCCTTCTTCCCACAAGGCAAGGTACAACCCTTCCTAGTGTGGCAAACCCAATGCTCGAACCAAGGTAGGGGAAGATGAGAAGAATAATGATGAAAAGTGGTAAGTATGGAAGGAATGGATGATGACCTTTCATAGAACCACCTAGTGGAAACGCATCCTAAAGGGGAACCGATTTACTAGGGCATTATGTCACCCCCCCCAGGTATGAACAAGTTAAAGAGCATAGTTTCCAAGCAAACATTATGAAATGAAGGAGAGTTCAGTGCAACATATTCAAATGCTTCGAAAATCAGAGTGACACATACCATGATACCCAGACTCATTACCTCATGGAGAAATACCTATTGCTACTTCAGTACTAGGCTAGAGGGATGGATGTTGTTGTTGCTAATAGATGGGATGCACTGAAGAAAAGATGGGCGCTACGGGACCAAGCTCAAGTCGTCTGGCTCTCGACACTCCATGTCTAGGACCCGTGGGCCTTGAGACATGATCTCCTTAGTTATCCCTAGGATAGGGGATAACATGGCCCTATACATGTTCCTTCTTCAAATGGAAATAAATATATCATGTCTTTTATTGATGATTACACTAGGATGTGTTGGGTATATTTGTTGAAAGATAAATCACAAGCTTTTGAAACATTTAAAAATTTTCATATATGGATTCAAAATGAAGGTAAGTCTCATATTGGCTCTCTTCGCACTAATAATGGAAAACAATATACATCTAATGAATTTGAAAGCTACCTTCACCAACCACAGTTCCATATAATCCTCAACAGAACTGTGTAGTTGAAAGAATGAATAGAAAAATCCTAAATATGGTTCGTTCCATGATGTTTTTCAATAATGTAAAATTGATGTTTTGGGTTGATGCAATTCTATGTGCAATTTATGTCAAAAACATGTGTCCATCTCATGCTATTAAAAACAAGACTCTTTATGAAATGTGGTATGGCCACATTCCTTCAGTTAGGCATTGCAGGATCTTTGGTTCCACCTACCATGCCTTGATTCATAAGGAGCAAAGAAGCAATCTTGATGCAAGGAATCAAAAGTGCATCTTCTTGGGGCACTCAAATACCACCAAGGGGTATCGTCTTTACAATGAGACAAACATGAAATTCATCCTTTTGAGAGATGTAATCTTTCATGAATCCTCGTGTCTGGTGGGTTTTTTTGGTCATAGATAAACCGATCCTAGGGTCTTACAAATCGCGCACAGTGCGAACAATGTTGTTATCGGGAATGTGACTATCATTGTTAGGATTCTAGGGTGCTTTCAACCACCGTGACATTTCTTAATGAGTTGTGCTGTTATCTCTCATTTCTCTTCAAATACATTTCAATTCATATATTATATTTTTTTTCTAAGGAAAATTTCATTACATAGTCATATCAATCCTCATCTAAATCACACTATCCATATATGTCTTTGTTATACTCCTCTTCAACATGTCCCCAAAGTTTCAACCTTTGGAATGATTCACATTCTACATGAAATTTTTTAAATTGGTTATCGAGAAGTAGTAGTTTTGTCTGGATTACTTCAATGTATGAATAACCTTGATGTACCTTAGAAATTGTTCAATTTCAAGTAACCACTTCTTGTTGTGTTCTTCATACTACATAACAATTAAATTTTTTTTTACAAAATAATATTCTTCCACATAAGTTGCATATAAACATATATATGCCTCAATGATGGGGTTTAATATATACATGTTAAATACAATATTCCACTTGTAGTGATCATTAATAGAAAAACCCTTAAACTTCGTAATAACAAATGCATCCACAATAGAGAGAAAACCCTTATGGTAGGGTAAAACCATCAATTACTCCTTATGGAAGGAATCACACACAAGTCATGCTTGTTACGATACAATATACAACAAAATAAATGAACCAATATAAATTTGTATATATACTTTCTCATTAGTATTCCTAGGTGACTACACTAACTACCCCTCATTATTACATGTATTACCCACCAAATACCTAGTTGACCTTATTGAATAAGTACAGTCCATTACATTAATTAATGGGTTCACACACCAACAAATTAGTGGGCCTTATTCCATGAGTGCGGCCACAATACATTAATTATCCTCTTGAGGTACCTAATTTTATAATTGTTATCTTCCATATGTACATTACATCCCCTCCCTCCTCCTTAGAATATACGAATAAAGTGTTATAGCCTTAAGTTCCATTCTAAAGGGCTAGAAAAGAATCTAGCAAAAGATGAAAGCCAATACACAACTCCAACTTAGGATTTGGGTCACTTTTGAAGGTCGTCGCTTGTCATACAAGGACAACAAGTGACTAGTCACAGGTCATATATAGTACAACCAATGACAATCTTTGCAACCTTATAGTTTCACGAAGTTGTGAAGAGGAAAGAGAGGGATGAGTTGGTTCTTCATGTCATGAGCCTTGGAACTCACATCATTTGAGTATTCATCGGTCTCTAGAAGACATAGAAGCTCTCCCAAGCCTCTTCCAAGGATGTATATAAAGAAGGAAAATATTGAGCATAAGGAGGAAGAATCATTTACAGAGTTATGTTGTCCAAATACAGAGGTGCTTATCCATCTACCACAACCACAGTCAGATTGCCTAGTTCGATTAAGAAGCTCAGGAGGAGCAAGGAGAAATGGGCCAAGGAGGATGCATCCACACTAAAAATATGATGTTTGATGTATTCGTTGCATTTTGAGATAACAAATAATTTGTTTTCTCCATAAATGTTTGTATTGTGTTCATGAATGTTTAGATCTGATCTTGTAATGAATAGATCAATTTAGATCTAGATTAAATTGGTAATTTCTAACACTAGGAGAAGAAGTAGATTGGTGTTTATTTGTTGCTTGTGTGTAAGGAGCATATTGCAAGGATTGGAGTTGCAACTCAATATATTCAACAACCAAGACATATAAGGACAACCTTTACAAGTAAGGTATGCCATTCTCTCCCCTCTTGGTATAAAAATAAATTGTTTGTTTAGATATAGGAAATCCATGGAAATATAACCCTTTGTCTGTATAGGATCAATAGGCAGATACTAGGGAGGTCTTGCTCATGTGCACCTGTTATGTTTTCTCCATAACAAAACTAACGACTCCACTAGGAAAGAATCTTTGATTCTTCTCTAGTTTAGAATCCCTTGCCAATCATCCTTTGTTTCTGTTTTTTATTTAGTTTCTATGTTCACTATTACTCCCTTAGAGTTTATATATCTCAGAGTTGACAAATCTGAGCGAAATCTTCTGTTTTCAAAAAAATTTCAGTAGTCACTTGTTGCACTATTGGTGTCCAACAACTCATCGCTTATTGCAGGTCATATGACCCGTGACGATTCATGTAAACTGGGAAAAGTGTCGAATCATCAAACTTATCCTATTAGATTTGATTTGTCTAAGCTCATATATAAGTGATTGATCTGTACTATTAATATCTTGCCTTTGATTGATTCTTGTTGCCACACCTCGTGTCTTCAATTCAAGTTTTAAGTGTATTTTTGTGGCTTGCTTAGATTGGTTGCATACACTTTATTGTTTTCTAGTGGTCCATTGAAGTTGGGCACTGCACCCAACATATTTGATTAGATCTGGTAGTGTCCTTTATTGATCAAAATTGGTTTGTTTACCATCTTGTGATTAGTGTTCATTTCTATATCTACATTCATAGCGAGTTTTGGGTGAGATTCTTGTAGAGACATTGGAGTGGACTTTTCAACATCACTACCAATTTCCAATAACCCTTGCTTACCGATTTGTTGGTTTTCTATTTGCATATTGTGTTCTTGATTAGGTTAATAAACTTTTGCATTATATTTAGAAAAATAAACAAATAAAAAATCTTTGCATGCTTACACACTTTTGAAGCATTTAGAAACAACATGGAATGGTGGAGTGTTTGGTTTGAGTTATTGTAAGAATTTTTGGATCTGATTTGTTTGCATGGTTGCTTGGTGTTTGAGACTACATTTTGAAATTTATGAAGGAAAATATATCTTTTCCCTCCCATAGTTAGACTTCATCGAATTGAACAAGTGCATTAGCATGATTGCATTGCTTTGGTTGGGTCAAGAGAAAACACCATAAAAGTTTCATCCATCTTCCCTTTGACATAAACAACAACCATAAGAAAAAGATTCGTAAAGATAAAATCAAATAAACTCTTTTCTTTATTAGAAAACCAACATTAGATAGGTTTAGGGCCATGTAATATGATTGGAGAGTAAATTCTTCAAGGCCACCAAAACAAAACCTAGAGTCATTAAAGAGTGAAAAACCCATTTTTGCAACCAGTATTTTGGGAAGTTCGTCTAACACATGAGGCAAGTACGAGGTCACATAGGGGCAAGTAGGGAGATTACCCTTCTTTGTTTGTTTTTGTGTTTGCCGTATCACTTCGATTAGTGTGTATATGAGGGTTTCATTGGTTTCATGCCTCTGTGTGAGGTAACGACTTTGAAGCTTCCGGCTTAGTTGCCTTACCCTTACGTGTGGTCGGACCTGCGACTATTCGCTCGGTCATTGATTGTGAGGTGGTATCCTTAATCACCATTCCTAGGTAGCTTATAGAAGTTATTGCAGGTGGGACGTGCCTGTAGTAATTGGGGCAAATGTTCATTCATGGTCTTAGCTCCCCCAAAGGGTGCTCGCCTTAATAAAGGGTGTTTGCACTGGTGAGGGATATTTCAAGTGGATAATCATAACTTCTCCTCATACCTTCGCTAGAAAATATTGTGGGGAATTCATCTACCTTAGAGGGTTTGTTTTTGGGAGGCCCCCTGATCCATTGGTTTGCTTGATATTTTCCTAGATTTGTTAGGGGTGTGCTCTTTGATTTTGTGTCTACGTTGGTCTTAAGTTGAATTGTGTTTGGATTTGCACATATTTTTTTCACCGTGGCTGAATCACTGCATTGGTCCCATTGATCACGAGGACTAGAGCTAATCATAGAGGAACAACCACCTCTTAAGTGGCACACAATAGGTGATTGATAATTCAAACAATCTCATCTTTAGTTTCAGGAGACTAGTTTGGTTGAAGTGGAAGTGGTCGACAAAATTCCTCAACCAAACTTTAACCCTCCTTTGACTAATACTAAAGCATCCATACTTATTCATCAGCCTACCTTGTGTTCCCATGCCCATCCCATCCATTTAGATGCCTAGATATAGATATTTTTTTGGTGGGGAGTTGAGCCTTGGTTTCAGCATCAAGGGTGGAGTCCCTTCCACCTCCACCATTCTTATGAGTGGCCTAATGTCGTCAGGTGTTGGTTTACCTTTTGGATGGAACATTCCTAGTGGTTTTGGGGATGTCCCTATTCAGGATGGGGGCAGTAGTATGTCCAGAGGATTCAATTTCCCATAGGTTAGCGCACCGTTCCATGAGGGTACATCCCTTGGGGGAAAATTTCGACAATGGGAAGGATTTCTCTTTATTGCAACCTATGGTCTCTGGGGATTCTTCTGTGGGACTAGTTTTGGGCACACATTTCCTTTGGGGTATACACCTACTCCTAGGAGAAACTCCCTTGGGGTTATGTCTAGTCTTGGGAGCAGTCATGCTCCTCAAAATGCCACCATCCCTGGGGGCACTTACTCTTTTGGAACATCTCAACCCTATGGTAGCATGAATATAAGGGGACCTGAAGGTTCATATGGGAAATCAAAGACTTCATCTTCCTCTCAATATTAATTATCTCATACTTCGTTGTCTTTCCTCGCAATGTTAGACTTACTCGATTTGTTGTGTTTAAAAAATGGCCCTATTGACCACAACCCTTCATGGCCAGCCATGCCTGCAAAGTTACCATCAGACATGCCAAAATTCGATGGAAATTTGGGAGAAGACCCCTCCACGCATGTTATGACATATTACTTGTGCTGCTCATTCAATTATTTGATGGATGATAGTGTGAGGCTACGTCTTTTCCAAATATCCCTAATTGGAAGTGCTGGAAAATGGTACATTGACTTTGAAGGAACTTCCTTCAATAAATACGAGGTGGAAAAGGGTTAATACTAGGAAGGCTCCTGGATGCCCTAGAAAATGCCTCCAGTCTCAGATCAAAACTCACCATGACAACTCTCATGGGTTCTAAATCAAAGAGGATGGATTCTTGATGATGCTCATCTTCATTGGGCTTATCTATGGAAGCCATGACATCCAGGATGGCCTCTTCTGAAGGAAAATCAAAATATAGGATGCATGTAAACTTAGAGATTCAACAACCTGTATGGGTGGCGTAGGTTGATCACACTCCATATGAGGATGGAGTTGTTGACCAGTATCAACGGATGTTGATGGGATTTCCAGATCAACAATATCAACCATAGTTAGCAAAATGAAAGCTCCATATGATTCAACATCCTTGGGCGAGGTACCACCCAAGTATCGATAGAATCGAGGAATCCACTGGTAAATTATGAAATCATTTTGATAGGAGAAATGTTCGTAGAAGGAGGTGTTGGGGGAAGGGGAAACATTCCCATGAGTGAAGAATATATAAACATCCCCACACCCACACTCATATGAGAATGTTGGGTATCATCGATAAAGGATACATGAAACCCTATATTAGATCCAAGGTTTGGGGTACAAAACACAAGTTGATCGATTGTCACTATTTTTGCTTGATGAGGGAAGCATAAGAACCTAAATACTGATGAGACAACCACATTCAACTCATAGAACCAAGTATGTCTGAGTAACAATTTTTACTCAAGAGGTGCATCGATGACCTCCATAGTAATAAACGATTGTACCACCTAAATCAACGAGTAAGGTAGTGATTATCCCATGGGGATGGAATATATATCTATTTAATTCTTTGAATAGTGTTGCCTAAGTATCGATACTCAGAGAGCCAAGGGCCTTCCAACCATACATAGACATGATTCAAGTGTAGGAACCTTCATCAATCATAGTGCAAAGGATATTTTTCTCATCATTCTCACTTTAATATAGAAAGTGACTTTATGGGAAAGCCTATGATAAACCTGGTCAAAATCAAAGGATTTCAAACTCAAATCTGATGGATCAACCCCACCTATGGCAGACAACAAGGCTTTCCGTTGCACTGGGTAGCTTTGGAGAACTTCGAGTG
>JASDQU010374982.1:79857-94347 GCA_032191745.1 Picea mariana | reverse complement strand
CAGTGAACCAGTCTCTTCCTTTAAACCAACCACATAAGAGGTTTCAAGTGTCTTTTTAGTGTCGTCATTATGATAACACGACCCAATAACATTTGCGACACTTGCAACAAGTGAGAGGCATGTGCGACACTTATCCAGTTGAGCAATTTTGAGGTGTAACAGTAACCTTCATCAGGGACCCTCTCTTCAACTTCTTGTTGGTTTTGGTGTTCATTAAGAGGTTTAGGGTGTAACCCTTCCTTGGGGGTTGAATCATTTTTACACACTCGCATGGCTGGGTCCCACTTGTCCAGGAAAATTAAAATGAAGGCTCTAAAAGAAATTATACTCTTCGGGATGACATCATGCTTAACCCACTCCCTTTGGTCTCCTCCTAGAGACAATAAGAACAATATCACTAATACATCATGGTTTCTTACCTTTGTCTCTAAAGCATATTTCAAGAATTTTTTAACATGAAGTTTAGCCAGGGATGGGTTCCCATCAACTTTTGGACAATTATTTACCAAAGCAAGAGGAAAAGGGTTTGGGTATCCAAAAATATTCAGGGTCGGAAACCTTTTATAAAGTGACCATTCATTCAAGAAGGTTCTCTCAAATTGATCCATGGTCTTGATGCCTTTATCAGAAGAGACCATCATACCATCTCCTAGAATTGTCATGAAGAGTGGCATAGAAACTTTTCATTGCGAGGTCTTCAACATCATCACTGATAGGGTGGTGTTGAAAGAAGGCATACATGTTATCTATATGGTTCTCAACATCCTTTTCATCACTACCAATGAATTTAGAGAGCCATTTTACATACGTTGGAGGCATTCGTCGAGGATACCCTGGTATTTTACTCATATCCAAGGGTTTAAAGTTTCACAGGTCCCATTGAGAAGCCATGTTTAACTTTATCATTAGTCGTGTCACCAGATAATCTTTCTAGGGATCATCAAATAGAAAAGAGAAAATCACCCTCAGTGGAGTTTCCAGGTAAGCTTCATAAGATAAAGGCTTTGAGGGAAAGGCTTACCGAAAAAGTGTCGTTCAGGAATATTGACTTAGTGTTCCCCGACAACGACGCCAAAATGTTATCACACAATTTGTACTTGCCCAAAGCCCAAGGCAAGTGGATACAAAATGAACATAACAGGGAGTGACCTATCACTGTCACCTTAATATGAAACCCCTTTCTATTTTGGAGTATGTCAAGACTACCCCAGAGGAGGCCTCCCTGGTGGCCTGAGGATTTGAGAAGGGTAAGGCAAATGATATAAGAAAGTACCTCCCCTCTCATAGGTGATTCAAAAAGGTTCTCGTGTCTTATTAGAGATGAAGCAAAAGAGTAATGTTGTGTACCTGCACAAAACAAGACAACAAAGATTAAAAAGGGCACTTTCCAAGTACCAAAAGGATATCAATGCTTCATAAGACAATGAACTTTAATAAAATAGATGGACTGATATGAAATTGCAGCAGTATAAAAATTTATAACAACAATGATAAATTTGTAACAACCACAATAAGTATGCTTCAAAATGCTTGATAGAAGACCATAAATGATAGATTTAACTATGCCAATTGATACTCAATAGTGACAAACAAGTTTAGCAAGATCTAGCTAACATAAGATGTCACTTCTAAGGTGAGATTGTTGTTGTAAGATGGCTGTAGCAATATTTTGCAACAACAACAAGTTAATCACTAAAATATGATAGCCTAGGGTTAGTAGAAGTTAGTAGGTGTTCAAAAGAAGATGTTCTGAAAATTGTTTGATCAATCAACACTTGTAGTGGGTAGACTAGTGCCTTCTAGGGTAATGGAGTCAATGATAGCAGCAACATCTCTTAGAGGATAATAACAATGATAATACTTAGTCAAAGGAGATGGAGAGGATGAGATAGGTGTTGGTAGCCCAAGGCCTCAAACATCCAAGTCCCGGAGATAATTTGCTAGAAAGAAATGAAAATTAGGCCCTAGCGATTTCTCTTTTACTTAGACAATTTAAAATAAAATATGCAATAGGAAATGAAGTAGGGTTACTAGAGTGCTACAATGGTAGGGCTCTAGTATCTACTTCTAGATAGGTGCTTTTTAAGAAATCTTAGCAAGTGGAATATTATAGAGAAAAATATAATAACATATGTCTTTCTCCTAGGGTTTCAAGCAAGCAATTTCATAATCTTTGACATGAAACAAGTAAATTCACCATAAGCATTCATTCAAAATAAATAAATGCATATTTTATACTTAATTCACCAAGAATAATCAAGCCAAACCCTAGTTGAAGATACTCCACAATGAAAAATTGCCAAAATAGACCAAGAGTATTTGCCTCCCCAAAAGTTGCGCACCACTTAATTTCAACCAATAACCCTTAAAGAGGGTCGAATTTCATACCTCACACTTGTGTCATGAATGAATGATGAAAAAATGAGAGTTTTTCTCTCTTATTTATACAATACTTATGACCTTTAATTAAAATTAGGTCATCAAAAGGCCGACATGGCCAAATTACATGAAAAATCCAGTTTTTACACAAATTCAAATAATTAAACCCTAAAATCACTTTTACAGGTGATGTCATGCCCTTCTAGGGTGACGTTGAGTCTCCTAGGTGGAACATTGGGCCTCATCTGCAAAACGTTAGGCCTCCCAAGGCCCTAGATAATGCCACAAGTGCAAATCAGCACACAACTACCTCCATAATGCAAATCCTGACTCTAGGTGACATCTAGGGTCACAAAGGTGACATCATGGGCCTCCCAAGCCCAATGTCCAGGTGGAAGAGAAAGTTCCACCTGGGTCTAGGTCTGCCAAAGTGTCTTCGGTGAAATGCCCTTATTTCTTCCTGGTGCAAGTCTCTCACGTCTCTTTGCTTCTGGTTGGGGTCACATCATCCATCTGTGGTATTTCAGCCCCATGGAGGTCCGAGCTAATCATCTCCCCATATGAATCTGTCCACCAGGAATGGTCCTGCAAGAACAAAAAGTACGTCCTCTAGGGGCTCATAAGTCACATGCATAATAGCAATGTTAATCACATCTAATAATAAAATTACCCAAACATGTGCATCAAACCCCTCTTTACTCAGACAAATGCTGAAAGACGTTTTGCAGTTTAACAAGTCAGGTTTGGAGAGGGTATTAGGATGTCCTATTGGGTTAATCCTCCTTGAGTTTGGGGTATTTCCCAGGCGAGAACGAATCTACGTCATCTAAGTGTGTGAAATGGTGTAGGGGAAGTGTTTGGCCAGAGGGTGCAGTGATAACAGGGAAATGTAGGTCTTGCATGTGGGTGCCTCTGTAGAGGGCGAGTTGCACCTTATCATGGATGCCATTGTTTGATAGCCCATTAAATGCATTTTATTCTTAGTCTTATTTCTTTTGGTCTTTTTTCTTTTCAAGGGAAAAGCTGGGGGACACTATCCTGGCGTGGTGACCAGAGGTAACAATGTTGCCCACAAGCATTTCACATAAATGAGAAGGTTGGATTGTGATGAGACCCCCTTTCCCTTGGTTATGCAACCAAGAGCCACTACCTTGGTTTGGTGACCATATAGATGGTAGTGTCATACTCTTACATGCCCATGGACCTAATAGGTCGGTTCATGATAAGACCTCCCATCCACCAACTAGTACCTTGAATTTTGTTTTATTTTACGAGTCCCTTTTTATTATTGAGAAGCCTTTTATTGCTTTCTTGGGAATCCCTAGGCGAAACATCTCAAAGGTTTCATTTTGGATTTTAACTCTTGCCAGCTACTTTTACCCTCTGGGCCTTTAGCCCCTTCTTCCCACAAGGCAAGGTACAACCCTTCCTAGTGTGGCAAACCCAATGCTCAAACCAAGGTAGGGGAAGATGAGAAGAATAATGATGAAAAGTGGTAAGTATGGAAGGAATGGATGATGACCTTTCATAGAACCACCTAGTGGAAACTCATCCTAAAGGGGAACTGATTTACTAGGGAATTATGTCACCCCCCCAGGTATGAACAAGTTAAAGAGCATAATTTCCAAGCAAACATTATGAAATAAAGGAGAGTTCAATGCAACACATTCAAATGCTTCGAAAATCAGAGTGGCACATACCATGATACCCAGAATCATTACCTCATGGAGCAAGACCTATTGCTACTTCAGTACCAGGCTGGCGATACCCAGACTCATTACCTCATGGAGCAAGACCTATTGCCACTTCAGTACCAGGCTGGTGGGATGGATGTTGCTATGTCTTATAGATGGGATGCACTGAAGAAAAGATGGGCGCTACGGGACCAAGCTCAAGTCGTCTGGCTCTCGACACTCCATGTCTAGGACCCATGGGCCTCGAGACATGATCTCCTTAGTTATCCCTAGGATAGGAGATAACATGGCCCTATACATGTTCCTTCTTCAAATGGAAATAAATATATCATGTCTTTTATTGATGATTACACTGGGATGTGTTGGGTATATTTGTTGAAAGATAAATCACAAGCTTTTGAAACATTTAAAAATTTTGATATATGGATTCAAAATGAAGGTAAGTCTCACATTGGATCTCTTCGCACTAATAATGGAAAACAATATACATCTAATGAATTTGAAAGCTACCTTCACCAACCACAGTTCCATATAATCCTCAACAGAACGGTGTAGTTGAAATAATGAATAGGAAAATCCTAAATATGGTTCGTTCCATGATGTTTTTCAATAATGTAAAATTGATGTTTTGGGTTGATGCAATTCTATGTGCAATTTATGTCAAAAACATGTGTACATCTCATGCTATTAAAAACAAGACTCTTTATGAAATGTGGTATGGCCACATTCCTTCGGTTAGGCATTGCAGGATCTTTGGTTCCACCTACTATGCCTTGATTCAGAAGGAGCAAAGAAGCAATCTTGATGCAAGGAATCAAAAGTGCATCTTCTTGGGGCACTCAAATACCACCAAGGGGTATCATCTTTACAATGAGACAAACATGAAATTCATCCTTTTGAGAGATGTAATATTTCTTGAATCCTCGTGTCTGGTGGGTTTTGTTGGTCATAGATAAACCGAACCTAGGGTGTTACAAATCACGCGCAGTGCCAACAATGTTGTTATCGGGAATGTGACTATCATTGTTAGGATTCTAGGGTGCTTTCAACCACTGTGACATTTCTTAATGACTTGTGTTGTTATCTCTCATTTCTCTTCAAATACATTTCAATTCATATATTATATTTTTTTTCTAAGGAAAATTTCATTACATAGTCATATCAATCCTCATCTAAATCACACTATCCATATATGTCTTTGTTATACTCCTCTTCAATATGTCCCCAAAGTTTCAACCTTTGGAATGATTCACATTCTACATGCAATTTTTTTAATTGGTTATCGAGAAGTAGTAGTTTTGTCTGGATTACTTCAATGTATGAATAACCTTGATGTACCTTAGAAATTGTTCAATTTCAAGCAACCACTTCTTGTTGTGTTCTTCATACTACATAACAATTAATTTTTTTTTTACAAAATAATATTCTTCCACATAAGTTGCATATAAACATATATATGCCTCAATGATGGGGTTTAATATATACATGTTAAATACAATATTCCACTTGTAGTGATCCTTAATAGAAAAACCCTTAAACTTCATAATAACAAATGCATCCACAATAGAGAGAAAACCCTTATGGTAGGGTAAAACCATCAATTACTCCTTATGGAAGGAATCACACACAAGTCATGCTTGTTACGATACAATATAAAACAAAATAAATGAACCAATATAAATTTGTATATATACTTTCTCATTAGTATTCCTAGGTGACTACACTAGCTACCCCTCATTATTACATGTATTAGCCACCAAATACCTAGTTGACCTTATTGAATAAGTATGGTCCATTACATTAATTAATGGGTTCACACACCAACAAATTAGTGGGCCTTATTACATGAGTGTGGCCACAATACATTAATTATCCTCCTGAGGTACCTAATTTTATAATTGTTATCTTCCCTATGTACATTACATCCCCTCCCTCCTCCTTAGAATATACGAATAAAGTGTTATAGCCTTAAGTTCCATTCTAAAGGGCTAGAAAAGAATCTAGCAAAAGATGAAAGCCAATACACAACTCCAACTTAGGATTTGGGTCACTTTTGAAGGTCGTCGCTTGTCATACAAGGACAACAAGTGACTAGTCACAGGTCATATATAGTACAACTAGTGACAATCTTTGCAACCTTATAGTTTCACGAAGTCGTGAAGAGGAAAGAGAGGGATGAGTTGGTTCTTCATGGCATGAGCCTTGGAACTCACATCATTCGAGTATTCATCGGTCTCTAGAAGACATAGAAGCTCTCCCAAGCCTGTTCCAAGGATGTATATGAAGAAGGAAAATATTGAGCATAAGGAGGAAGAATCATTTACAGAGTTATGTTGTCCAAATACATAGGTGCTTATCCATGTACCACAACCACAGTTAGATTGCCTAGTTCGATTAAGAAGCTCAGGAGGAGCAAGGAGAAATGGGCCAAGGAGGATGCATCCACACTAAAAATATGATGTTTGATGTATTCATTGCATTTTGAGATAACAAATAATTTGTTTTCTCCATAAATGTTTGTATTGTGTTCATGAATGTTTAGATCTGATCTTGTAATGAATAGATCAATTTAGATCTAGATTAAATTGGTAATTTCTAACACTAGGAGAAGAAGTAGATTGGTGTTTATTTGTTGCTTGTGTGCAAGGAGCAAATTGCAAGGTTTGGAGTTGCAACTCAATATATTCAACAACCAAGACATATAAGGACAACCTTTACAAGTAAGGTATGCCATTCTCTCCCCTCTTGGTATAAAAATAAATTGTTTGTTTAGATATAGGAAATCCATGGAAATATAACCCTTTGTTTGTATAGGATCAATAGGCAGATACTAGGGAGGTCTTGCTCATGTCTACCCGTTATGTTTTCTCCATAACATAACTGATGACTCCACTGGGAAAGAATCTTTGATTCTTCTCTAGTTTAGAATCCCTTGCCAATCATCCTTTGTTTCTATTTTTTATTTAGTTTCTATGTTCACTATTACTCCCTCAGAGTTTATATATCTCAGAGTTGACAAATCTGAGAGAAATCTTCTGTTTTCAAAAAAATTTCAGTAGTCACTTGTTGCACTATTGGTGTCCAACAACTTGTCGCTTATTGCAAGTCATCTGACCCGTGACGATTCATGTAAACTGGGAAAAGTGTCGAATCATCAAACTTACCCTATTAGATTTGATTTGTCTAAGCTCATATATAAGTGATTGATATGCACTATTAATATCTTGCCTTTGATCGATTCTTGTTGCCACACCTCGTGTCTTCAATTTAGGTTTTAAGTGTATTTTTGTGGCTTTCTTAGATTGGTTGCATACACTTTATTGTTTTCTAGTGGTCCATTGAAGTTGGGCACTGCACCCAACATATTTGATTAGATCCGGCAGTGTCCTTTATTGATCAAAATTGGTTTGTTTACCATCTTGTGATTAGTGTTAATTTCTATATCTACATTCATAGCGAGTTTTGGGTGAGATTCTTGTAGAGACATTGGAGTGGACTTTTCAACATCACTACCAATTTCCAATAACCCTTGCTTATCGATTTGTTGGTTTTCTATTTGCATATTGTGTTCTTGATTAGGTAATAAACTTTTGCATTATATTTAGAAAAATAAACAAATAAAAAATCTTTGCATGCTTACACACTTTTGAAGCATTTAGAAACAACATGGAATGGTGGAGTGTTTGGTTTGAGTTATTGTAAGAATTTTTGGATCTGATTTGTTTACATGGTTGCTTGGTGTTTGAGACTACATTTTGAAATTTATGAAGGAAAATATATCTTTTCCCTCCCATAGTTAGACTTCATCGAATTGAACAAGTGCATTAGCATGATTTCATTGCTTTGGTTGGGTCAAGAGAAAACACCATAAAAGTTTCATCCATCTTCCCTTTGACATAAACAACAACCATAAGAAAAAGATTCGTATAGATAAAATCAAATAGACTCTCTTCTTTATTAGAAAACCAACATTAGATAGGTTTAGGGCCCTGTAATATGATTGGAGAGTAAATTCTTCAAGGCCACCAAAACAAAACCTAGAGTCATTAAAGAGTGAAAAACCCATTTTTGCAACCAGTATTTTGGGAAGTTCGTCTAACACATGAGGCAAGTACGAGGTCACATAGGGGCAAGTAGGGAGATTAACCTTGTTTGTTTGTTTTTGTGTTTGCCGTATCACTTCGATTAGTGTGTATATGAGGGTTTCATTGGTTTCATGCCTCTGTGTGAGGTAACGACTTTGAAGCTTCGGGCTTAGTTGCCTTACCCTTACGTGTGGTCGGACCTGCGACTATTCGCTTGGTCATTGATTGTGAGGTGGTATCCTTAATCACCATTCCTAGGTAGCTTATAGAAGTGATTGCAGGTGGGACGTGCTTGTAGTAATTGGGGCAAGCGTTCATTCATGGTCTTAGCTCCCCCAAAGGGTGCTCACCTTAATAAAGGGTGCTTGCACTGGTGAGGGATATTTTAAGTGGATAATCATAACTTCTCCTCATACCTTCGCTAGACAATATTGTGGGGAATTCATCTACCTTAGAGGGTTAGTTTTTGGGAGGCCCCTTGATCCATTGGTTTGCTTGATATTTTCCTAGATTTGTTAGGGGTGTGCTCTTTGATTTTGTGTCTACGTTGGTCTTAAGTTGAATTGTGTTTGGATTTGCACATATTTTTTTCACCGTGGCTGAATCACTGCGTTGGTCCCATTGATCACGAGGACTAGAGCTAATCATAGAGGAACAACCACCTCTTAAGTGGCACACAATAGGTGATTGATAATTCAAACAGTCTCATCTTTAGTTTGAGGAGACTAGTTTGGTTGAAGTGGAAGTGGTCGACAAAATTCCTCAACCAAACTTTAACCCTCCTTTGACTAATACTAAATCATCCATACTTATTCATCAGTCTACCTTGTGTTCCCACGCCCATCTCATCCATTTAGATGCCCAGATATAGATATTTTTTTGGTGGGGAGTTGAGCCTTGGTTTCAGCATCAAGGGTGGAGTCCCTTCCACCTCCACCATTCTTATGAGTGGCCTGATGTCGTCAGGTGTTGGTTTACCTTTTGGATGGAACATTCCTAGTGGTTTTGGGGATGTCCCTATTCAGGATGGGGGCAGTAGTATGTCCAGAGGATTCAATTTCCCATAGGTTAGCACACCCTTCCATGAGGGTACATCCCTTGGGGGAAAATTTTGACAATGGGAAGGATTTCTCTTTATTGCAACCTATGGTCTCTGGGGATTCTTCTGTGGGACTAGTTTTGGGCACACATTTCCTTTGGGGTATACACCTACTCGTAGGAGAAATTCCATTGGGGTTATGTCTAGTCTTGGGAGCAGTCATGCTCCTCAAAATACCACCATCCCTGGGGGCACTTACTCTTTTGGAACATCTCAACCCTATGGTAGCATGAATATAAGGGGACCGCAAGGTTCATATGGGAAATCAAAGACTTCATCTTCCTCTCAATATTAATTATCTCATACTTCATTGTCTTTCCTCGCAATGTTAGACTTACTCGATTTGTTGCATTTAAAAAATGGCCCTATTGACCACAACCCTTCATGGCCAGCCATGCCTGCAAAGTTACCATCATACATGCCAAAATTCGATGGAAATTTGGTAGAAGACCCCTCCACGCATGTTATGACATATTACTTGTGCTGCTCATTCAATTATTTGATGGATGATAGTGTGAGGCTACGTCTTTTCCAAATATCCCTAATTGGAAGTGCTGGAAAATGGTATATTGACTTAGAAGGAACTTCCTTCAATAAATACGAGGTGAAAAAGGGTTAGTACTAGGAAGGCTCCTAGATGCCCTAGAAAATGCCTCCAGTCTCAGATCAAAACTCACCATGACAACTCTCATGGGTTCTAAATCAAAGAGGATGGATTCTTGATGATGCTCATCTTCATTGGGCTTATCTATGGAAGCCATGACATCCAGGATGGCCTCTTCTGAAGGAAAATCAAAATATAGGATGCATGTAAACTTAGAGATTCAACAACCCGTATGGGTGGCGTAGGTTGATCACACTCCATATGAGGATGGAGTTGTTGACCAGTATCAACGGATGTTGATGGGATTTCCAGATCAACAATATCAACCATAGTTAGCAAAATGGAAGCTCGATATGATTCAACATCCTTGGGCGAGGTACCACCCAAGTATCGATAGAATCGAGGGATCCACTGGTAAATTATGAAATCATTTTGATAGGAGCAATGTTTGTAGAAGGAGGTGGTGGGGTAAGGGGAAACATTCCCATGAGTGAAGAATATATAAACATCCCCACACCCTCACTCATATGAGAATGTTGGGTATCATCGATAAAGGATACATGAAACCCTATATTAGATCCAAGGTTTGGGGTACAAAACACAAGTTGATCAATTGTCACTATTTTTGCTTGATGAGGGAAGCATAAGAACCTAAATACTGACGAGACAACCACATTCAACTCACAGAACTAAGTATGTCTGAGTAACAATTTGTACTCAAGAGGTGCATCGATGACCTCCATAGTAATAAACGATCGTACCACCTAAATCAATGGATAAGGTAGTGATTATCCCATGGGGATGGAATATATGTCTATCTAATTCTTTCAATAGCGTTGCCTAAGTATCAATATTCATAGAGCCAAGGGCCTTCCAACCATACATAGACATGATTCAAGTGTAGAAACCTTCATCAATCATAGTGCAAAGGATATTTTTCCCATCATTCTCACTTTAATCTAGAAAGTGACTTTATGGGAAAGCCTATGATAAACCTGGTCAAAATCAAAGGATTTCAAACTCAAATCTGATGGATCAACCCCACCTATGGCAGACAACAAGGCTTTCCACTGCACTGGGTAGCTTTGGAGAACTTTGAGTGCATACATGGAATAGGGTTCCCGAGCCAATTCTTCCACAATAATGTAGTTATGGGCAGCCTGTGTATTTGGGTTGTGTGTCGTTAGTCGAAGAACACCCTTTGAGGTCGAAGTAGTGTGTCAAAGGATGGATTCTCAATCTAAAGAGGGCCACCAGGTTGGGAAGAATATATTGATTTATGAAAAATAGGAGTAGGCTTGGAATTTTCATAGTTCTTGGCTCGAGTATGGAAGTTGACCATCTATTCACACATGAAAACTATGGCATTTGAGGAAGACCTCTCATGTTGAGGGGTACCTTCCATGCCCCCTTGCAGAGGGACAGGATTTGTCGCAACCATGTGTTGAGGTTGAGGGGGAAAATGATGAGTTAGGAAAGTGGGTTTCTAAGGGCCTCTTTGTTGAGCTAAATATTGATGGATTTCATCCTTCCTGGGAAACTGATGAGGAGGGTGGTCCTCCCCAAAAATTGTGCAGGGGAACTGAATCTTCTTTTTCTCTTTTGTGCCCTCCCTTGATTTTTTTGGGTGGGAGCGGTCCCTTGCTCGGTGTTGGAATGTTTCTTTTTATTCCTCTTCTTCTTTTCTCCAGGATGTTGAGGATTCTTCAGTTGTGTGGATTGCATTGAATTAGATGGGTGTAACAATATAGACACGTGACCCATCTATTCAACTAATTGGTCCACAGAGGCATGGGAAACATAACCCACCACACCATTGACATGGGGTCCTGGGTTTGGATTTTTTGGATCGGTCAATGTCCTAGGAGCATGTAGGATAATATCATATAGGATGCATGATTGAGAGTAAATTAAATCCAAGTGTTGGGTAGGCATGATGGCTTTCTCCTCAGTAGCCACCCGACCATAGCTACATCCTTGGAAATGGTTTGTAGGAGAGGCTTGGTGAACCACTCCATCAAGAGATTATCTAGGATATGGGTCTTGATCGTCCTACGTCTTCGTCTCCATTCATGGATATGATCAGAAATGTGAGTGGAATTATCTTGACATAGTGATGCCAGGATCTCCGTTTCTATCTTGTACTATATGGGTAATTGGTAATGCGTTAGAAATTCCATTGCTAAGTCATTAAAATTTTTGAAGGAAGGACCTTCCCATGAAATAATACATGATGGATCCATGTCATCAAGAAAATATCATAGCCAAGAGCCAGTAAAATCTGGATCTATGTTAGTAATAAGTTCATAACCACGACCTAATGCAATGTGGATCTATGACACATCATATATACATAAGGAAGACAACGAGCACAGAGGGAAATGCCCACGATGTCTTCAAAGTACTCATAGAAAAGTGATATACTCCATCGCAACCTGGGAGGGGCCGTTGTAAAGGAATGAGGTGGCCCCAAACCCAAGGTCTTCATAACAAACCCCTATGGTATGAATCTACAACACGTGAATAGATTAGGTGATGTCGAACATGGTAGAAAGTATCTGATTTTTGGTTATTGATGTAAGCCGTTAATATATGCGAGGGGACCCATCAATGATGAAGATGGTCCCTAAGGTACCTAGTACAATATAACAAGTGTCAATAGAGGATCTGATGTTGAACACTCATAGTATCAATCGATCAGGAGTCAATAATGCAAACCCACTATCGATCATGAGGGGGTATGCTAGTAAGGACTGCAAGTTCCAAGGTACTATACGTTTTCTAGATCCCTCTCCTAGATAATGTGCTGGAGTCGATAGGAAGAGATCCGTCAAAGGAAGGCCTTAATGTATCCCCCATCAATCGACATGAAACATACACCTAAAGATGATGTGAAGAGATAGAATCATCGAGTGCAACTGACATAGGGATGGCAGACTTGGAAAGTCAACAAAATAACATATTATTAGCACCCAAAGCTTTGGGTTTAGTTTTGAACGTGCGCACAAATGGAGTTGTGCGTGCACATTCAATAGTTTTACACACACCTAAGGATATGCGCGAGGAATGCCATAAAGTGTGCATAGGATCGAGTATTTCTTGTAGCACACCAAATGTAAAGACTACCAAGTGTGTGTTGGTCTGAGTTTTGTCAGTTACACCAGATTCCAAGAAGATGACCACCAAAACCAAGAAAGGAATCATTGGGAATTATCCATGAATGATTATTGACAACAACATACAAATACATGGGGTGGCCATAAGATGAGATAGCCAAGAAGTTAAGATTTCCCCTTATGCAGAGAGTCAACGTGGAGTGCTGGCAGGCATCAGAAGCATGCAAGGTAGTTGGATCAGACAAGCGAGTGGAGAAGAGAAGAAAGAGGCAAGGCTCCCCAAGAACCAAATGTATAAAAATGAGCTCTAAGCTCAGATCGAGTGTTAGCTAGCTACTGAGTTGGTTGATTAGTCGATTGATTGGCTATCTGACTAGTCTAAGAGATTTTGAGTTAGCTTGGCTACAAACATCAAGCTCACTTTGAGCATGTTGTAACCTTGTGTTGTTTTGAATATATTCTTGTGTCTTTGATAAGTCTAGGTGCTAATGCAAGGTGCATGGCGCATCCTATTGTATTTACATTGTTTGATATAGTAATGATATGAAGTTCCATGGCTGTCATAGGTAGTTGTTCAGTGCATTGTATATCTATGATGTGATGGAATACTTCCACTCATAAATCTATGGATTTTTTTTTTTAATCCATGTCTGTTATGAATGAGTTGAATATGTGTGTGTATAGTTTTAATTTATAGTCCTAAATATATTATCAAACCCAAATTACATGGATGCCAATTGCAATAATTTTTTGTATGTTTAATCCTTCATCCATGTCACAAGACCTTATGGTCTCTGTGATCCTCTCTGCATCTTGTGTGAGACCTTCCTCAGCCTTGGCCACGCATTGATATGTTAATGCTTTGGGGTTTTTGTTGGACAACTTTGGATGAACATTAGGTCTAAAACTCTCCAGCGTTAAAAAGGATGGTACGCATGCAAGCGTGGCCCCAAGGAAAACCCAAAAAATGGTTCCATTGCTAGGACCTAAAGTCTTGTTGAGATTGATGGAGGAAGAGAAAAATGAGCTAGCATCCTTTTAAGGAGGAGATTCAAGATTGGATATAAGCGAAAGAGGACGAGTTTTCCCTATGAGAGACACATGGATTGTGGTTGAACGCGAAAGAATGGAATGGAAAATATCTTTATTCGGACATGCATGAGCTCTTATTCATGGAATTTCCATGTCTTTTGTATGAATGGTTAAAGAGACAAGCTAAAGTCAACTCAGTAGTGTTACCTTTGGAGCCAATAGTTTGGGATCAAGCTAAGCTTGATAGCTTGATTGTGCTAAATAAAAGGTGGAATTAGGCTATTGATTTTTGGTTCGCTCGAGTGAAGGAAGGATACATTGTCAAGTTCACTATAGAATATAGTGATTCTCTCAGTGAGGCTAAAAGAAAGTTTGAAGAAGGTCCAAGGAAGCAAATGCTAGAGGAGATTCCACTTTGGATGAAGATGTTGTTTGTAGAAATAAGAATGATGTGCATGGAGCCTGATAGAATGACCGAATA
>JASDQU010374981.1:58342-71972 GCA_032191745.1 Picea mariana | reverse complement strand
CATATTGTACAATTTTCCTAGCATGCTTTAAGCCATACAATGATTCTTGAGTTTGAAAACAAATCTTCTATTGCGATTCTATACTAACTATTCTAGATGTTCCATACCCTTATCCAAAAAACTCCATGTAAAATAGTTTTAACATCTAGTTGTACTAACACAACTAGTGATAACATAAAAAGAATAGAAGCAATCTTTTAACAACTGGTGAGAAGCTTTCATGGAAATCAATACCTTCCAAATACCCTTCTACTACCATTCATGCTATGAACCTTTCATCTTTTACTATGTTTGATTTTACAAAAGGAGATTCATCAAACACTGCATCTATGTCCATGATGATTTTGTGGGTAGTAGGATCCCAGAGTCTGCATCCATTAACATCATCACAATATCAAATATATACATGTTTGATATGGGTCCTACTTAGAATGTTGATAAAAACATAAGCATCACAACCAAATAATTTCACGTTTGAGTAATCACCAGATGACATGTTCATACCTCTTACGGAATATTCCAGTCTTTTGCAAGCACAACCGCGTATGTCCACAAATTTTGCTGCAAGTTAGCATTAATGAACATGCGTCTTCGATCCCAAATTCCTTGTAATACTTTCCAAGTTCCATGAATATGAACCTACCTTCATCATATATTCTCAAACACTTGATTGACCTACAAACACATCATCCTTTCTCCAGACCCACCTTTCTAACCTGGACACACTACTCCACCTCAAACTTTGCATTCAAAAAACTTTGACCAAATCCGGACAAGCCAACCCAATTGATCCTTTCCCACTCATCTCTAGGGACTTTACACTGGAGTCTCAGTGCTCCACCTTAACATGAACATTCCCTTGACCAAATCTCACCAAGTCAGCGAAGCAAGCCTTCACTACTTACCTCCAAGCCCATTTACAATGGAGTTCACCAAGCCTTTTATAGGCTTCATTACATGCAATCCATGGACAAAATGCCACGAGATACCCAAAAAACATGGACCCGAAAAACCACATGCATTTACCTTAAAAAAAGTCGGATTCAACTCATTAAATTTTTTACCGAGTCAAGGTTAACCCAACATACATGCCCCCCCACATATTCAATATACCTAAATATATGTCTAGACTTTTCATAGGTGAACTGATAAACCAAAGGTACAAATGCCTATCTAGGTATTACAAACGTATTCCCATTTGCATGCAATCAATAATTTTTGCAACTCCAAAGTAAATAAAATTATTTCTTTTATATTTCACAGTGACTCAACCATCATTGTCATGCACCTTCTATGTGAACACAGGTGGAAAGACACAACAAATAGACAAAACTTCATCAACCATACCTGTAGTTGAATTTTCTTCTTTTGTGGAGTCCTCTTTGAATGTTTTTTGTCTTTTCCAACAATCCATCTTGAGATGCTCAGATTTTCCATAGAACCAACATTTTCCCTTACCCTTACTATCTTTTCACTTAGACCTGGTTGTACCTTTCTGATCTTGCCCTCTTTTTGCTGATCAACCTCTTACCACCATTGCTTCTGTTGTTGAGGTTTCTTTAATGGATCTTCTCATTTCCTCAAAGAACAGAGCTCCCACAACACTGTCATAATCAATGGAATCTGTTGAGCTGAGCCACATAGATGTGACCAGATGATCGCAAGACTCAGGCAACGAACACAATAGTGTAACTATTTTGTCCTCATATTTGTACTTTACTTCCATAATAAATAATTAAAAAAATGATAGTATTTAAAACATTTAAATGATCATCAATTTGTGTACCTTCTTTCATCTGTTAAATGTACACCTGCCTCTTCCAAAAGATTATGTTCATCAAGGAATTTGTCATATACAAAGTCTCCAGTCATATACATACTCTCCATTCTGTTCCACAAACTTGTTGTTGTCTCCTCTCCAATGATGTTAAACAAGACTTCATCTCCGAGACACAAACAAATGGTACTGAGAGCTCTTGCATCCATATCTTCCCAGTCCTCATTTGTCATGCTTATCAGTTTCTTTATCTTTCCAACCAACACATTTTGCAATCCTTGTTACAAAAGTAGATCCTGCATCTTGAGCTTCCATAGATCAAAGTTATTCTTACCACTAAATTTCACCACCTCAAACTTATAACTCTACACTTCCACCATTAGCACAAAAAATGCCCAAAAAATAGCAGCTTCTAATAAACCAACCTTTGTTGAATTCAAAAAACGTTTAGGCTCAAAAAGTATATATATATATATATTAAAAATCCATTTTTTCAAAACATAAAAGCTCCACCTTTTACCAAAAGGTCCACCTACATTTTTATAATCCAAAAGGTCCACCTCACCTTTTTATATTATATCCCCCACTTAATAAGACGTCATCCACTCATAAAATATTTTCCTTGTTAAAATACTTCATACCTTGATTTGAATTTTTGTGATTTTTCATATAACAACGGTTGTTGTACCTTTTGATAAGGGTACACTACGACAACTTTCTAATTTTCTCAGCTTATAAAATAATATCCTGTGACAATTTGTTTGCAATAGTGCTTCCAAATTGTCGCACTCTGTAATGTGTACTTCCCACAACACCTTGCGAAATTGAAAATTTTACAAGTGTGCTTGCGATTTTCACACTTTGTAAGAGGGAAAACCCACGACAGTGTAATAAAACCCATCCTAGGCCGATCCACTCCACTCGACTTAGCTCGGTTAACCTTTTATGCTATCTAGCTATTGAATTTTCTTCTCCTACACTCTCTAATCCTTTATCTCTTTGCTCTGATACCACTTGTTAGGAAGTGGAAGAAAAAACGTAACAAGACTCTAATAGCAAAGAAAATAAACCAATATTAAACCAAGAACATCAATCCCACAATTGACACAATGATTTACGTGGAAACCCAATACGAGAAAAAAACCTGGGGCAGTGATAATTGGTATTCTTATTATTCAAGGGAGAATTACAATGGCCAACACTGGCATACAATTACAATGGCCATCCTCTCCTCACCACGTACTCCATAGTATTTCATATTTCTCACACACTGCATTGCACTGTACATTCAACTCTATGGGTATGCTCGTATATATAACATCTATCACACAATTACACGAATTGATCATAAATAGATCACATAGATACAAAACATGTTCACTGAAGAGTGCATGCATGCACAATCTAAACTTATTTGATGTGAATGTGCATGTGCATGGTAGCACATGGAAATTAGTTGGAATGTTTTCGACAATCTCCACCTTGACCACAATTAACCTGATATATAATGCATGAATTAATTCATCGCTTTTCCTACAAGCCAAGAGAATCCAAACACCATCACACCTCCACAACGTCTCTAACAATACTGTTACATGAACATGCCTCCACGATTAACTCCAGTATGGCCCGTTCTGCCTCCATCAGTAACCCGTCTAATAAACCGATGCACTTGTCCCATTTTGATACGTTGGAATTTTAGTCAACTTGTCTCCAACAATGTTAAACAAGACTTCATCTTCTAGACACAAATGAATGGTACTGAGAGCTCTTGCATTTAGATCTTCCCAATCCTTTTCTATCATGGTTGTTTGTTTCTTTATATTTCCATCCAACATCTTTTTCAATCCTTGTTGCACAAGTAGATCTCGCATCTTGAGCTCAAAGTTATTCTTACCACTAAATTTATCCACCTCAAACTTATAACTCTACACTTTCTCCATAAGAACAAAAATGCCCAAAAAATCACAACTTCTAATAAACCAACCTATGTTGAATTAAAAAAAGGTTTAGGCTCAAAAAATATATTTAAATATATATATATATATATATATATATATATATATGAAAAACCATTTTTTCAAAACATAAAAGGTCCACCATTTACCAAAAGTTCCACCTACCTTTTTATATTCCAAAAGGTCCACCTCACCTTTCTATATTATATCCTCCACTTAATAAGATATCATCCACTCATAAAATATTCACCTTGTTAAAATTCTTCATACCTTGATTTGATTTTTTGTGATTTTTCATACAAGAATGGTTGTCACACCTTTGGATAACGGTAGCCTGCGAAAACTTTCTAATTGTTGCACCTTATAAAATCATAGATTGTGACAATTTTTATATGAAGGTGCTTCCAAATTGTCGCACTGTGTATTGTGTACTACCCACGACACCTTGCAAAATTGAAAATTTTTCAAGTACGCCTACGAGTGTCACACTGTGTAAGACGAACATCCTATGATAGTGTAATACAATATGTCCTAGGTTGATCCACTCCACTCCGTTGGGCGTGGTTAACCTTCTCTACTATCCAACGATCATATTCTCTTCTCCTACACTCTTTGATCCTTCAACATTGTGCTCTAATACCACTTTCTAGGCAACGAAAGAAAAAATGTAACATTCTAATAGAAAAGAAAATAAACCAATATTAAACCAAAAACAACAATCCCACAATTGACACAATGATTTACGTGGAAACCCAATACAGGAAAAAACCACAGGAAAATGATAATCAATATTCTTATTATTCAAGGGAGAGTTACTATAGCCAACACCGACATACAACCATCCTCTCCTCACCACACACTCCATATTATTTTGTCTTGCTCACACACTGCATTTCATTGGACATTCACCTTTATGGGTATGCTAGTATATATAACATTTATCACACAGTTACACAAATTGGTCATAAATAACTCACATAGATACACAACCTGTTCATTGAAGAGTGCATGCATGCAAAATCTAAACTTAGTTGATGCACATGTGCATTTTCATGCTACCGCATGGAAATCAGATGGCACGTTTTCAACAATCTCCACCTTGACAACAATTTACATGATATATCATGCCTGAATTAATTCATCACCTTTCTTGCAATCCAAGAGAATCCAAACACCATCACAGCTCCTCAACTTTTTTTAGAGCAAGATTTTCACCACCCTATGCAATATTGAAAAGAGGGCCTTATTTCATTCCCCCATGCAGACTTACTTTCCCTGATTGATAAATTCACGGACAAAAATAAATCTTTTTCCACTTGTACACACCTTGCAAGCATATACACTGGCTGCTCCACTACAGGCCACATACATCGAGATTTGTGCTAGAAAATCAAAATTAAATGTCAGGTTTCCATGTCACGACATGAGATCTATGATCCTTGGCCTTCCATATACTGGAAAAATTCTGAATCGGCCCTTCAGTTTCATTCTGAAGGCTATAAAGAAGCCAATTATGAGCCATGGAAAAGGAGAGAGAATTCAACTTTGAGAGCAAAGTTACTCTGGAGAAATTATTACTTCATTATTGAGTCTACATCCCTTCGTCCTTTAAGTTTGAACACAGTGTTCAACCCCCAAGCTCTTCCCTTATTGATGGAGAACCTCTTTGTCTCCCTTATATGAGCTTGCCTTTGGTGGAGGATTGAAGTGGTGGAGGCCCAGTTGGAAGGAACTTGGTTTCTTGGTTATGAACCATGCCGACATGGAAGTCTGTAATGTTTTCACTTATGTTGATCATTTATTAATAGAAATACTCCTTTCTCGTCCAATTTATATCTTGCAAATATATGTGTGTTATGATCCATGGGAATGTTTGTTTTGTGTATTAATGGATTATGCTATATAATGTGCTAACCTGTTATATCATCACTATATGCTTGCTCTTCTTGTTTGTTGAAAACTTGTTGCAGGTATAAAGCTTTGGGTCGAAGTTCTCAATGATGGACATCATCAAACGTTTGGACGAGGTAGGCCTCTTTCTTAATTCTCTTGCACATTAATTTATATAGCATATGATGGAATTGAGTCGATTTCTACAGTCATACCTGTCTGTTGTGGTTCACCCTAGCCATAGAGATATTTTCCTCGTAACAAAATTGGTGACCATACTGGGGATGAATCTTCTTTCTTAGGGTTTGAAGTACTTTTCTCCTTAGATTTCTCTCGTTTCTATTGTGGTTCTTTTCATATCATAGCTTGACATCTCCTATTCACTCTGGGTCTGATTTTTCATCCTTTCTCCCTTGCCTAGCCTTGTTTCAAAGCATATATGCGCCTTTTTGCTTGACAATCGCGTATACACGCAGGTTGTCTCACTGCAAGCTATGTATATACACTCTCTTTTCTCAAACAGTCACGTACACCTTTTCTCCTTTTATGTTTGCTTGGTGTGGTGTTTGTTGGATGGGATTTGATGCTTGCTGAGCCTTCTTAGGTCTTTGTAGTGCCTGTTGAGTACCTCTGGGATGACAGGAAACCCTCTTTTGGTTGAATTTTTGGGCGAAGTTTTCTCTTTATCTTTTCATTTTTATTGTCCTTGTACATTGGGATGGGAGTTTCATTTCTTGATATCCTGCTTGAGTTCTCTCTCTTTTATACACAATAGGGCTCTATATCAAGTTACTTTTCAGTCCATGCATTTTCAGTTTTGATATATTGAAAATACAAAAAAATAGGCATTTTTCATTGCTTGGCATATTTTTTCTTTTGAGTTTTTATCATTAACTTAGTGCATACAGTGAAAGGTTTCATTTTTACTTCTGAATCCCAGAGTTGAATTTGAAAATTGCATCGTTTTTAGGAGCATATCATACATTAAAAGTTAAAGTTAGACTTTGCATTATTTTCATATTTTACTTTCTTGCAGAGTCATAACACCATGAGTTTCATCACCATACCTTTTTGAGTAATCACGGCCATAAAATCAACACTATAATTTTAAAAAAAATAGTAATGATTTTATTTTCTAGGGTGCACAAACTAGCCTAGGATTTAGTGTGTTGGAATAGGATTTTGTGAGTAAACTTCTCCAAGGCAATTAAATCAACATATGTGTCTGAGAAAGGGAGTTGAGAATTCCATTGTGTAATTGGTAAGATCAAGGGGCTCCACTAACACTGGAGTTAATCACGAGGTTGCACGAAGTTGGTTGAAGGGATATCCCCCAGATACTCGCCTAGCATCAAAGATATTTCTGTGGATTTATTCGTATTTGGGGATCTTGCTAGTGCCCATGCCTCCATGAGAGGCGGTTATTTCAAGGTTTCGGGCTTTTCTACCTTGACCATACGATGATTCGGACTTACGACTACTCACCTGTGCATCGTTTATACAGTGGTTTATTAGTTGTTTGACTTAGGTATCTCATAGGTTACTTGCAGGGGTTACTCTGCTAGTACCTTGGGTCAGATAGGGTCAAACAACACACAACCTTTATGGAGGATTACCTTTCCAGGGGGATCTGACTGACTGGTTGTTAAGCCCACGAGGGCCCCTATAATTGATTTTGTTACCTTTGATCTTTAGCAGGGAGTCTCAGGTCCCTCTTGGATGAGACATACCTTCTTTAGGGAGGGAGGCCACTCAACCACTTTATCCCATTTTCATGCATATTGGTCATTTGAATTTTGGTGTGCTTTTTGATTACTAGTTGGCCTTAAGAGTCTTTACTGAGTCGTCATTATGGATAGTGTATTCCCTTTGGATCCCTCATTTACTATTGCGTACCCCATGATTCCCACTCAGTTCATGGGGATGAATCCTCTTGTTTCTTATAATGGTATGAAAAATTTTAGTACTCAGTCCATGCCTTGGGTATCTACTCATTATCCCGTTGATATGCCTTCACCTTTGCAGTCCTATCCCTGATCCACTTATATGAATCTTAGCATTGAATCTGGGGGAACCATCTCCCCGATGCCTACGTCTTTGTTTGATATGAGTCATGTCCCTCAACCCGCTTTCACGACGAGAGGTTGGAACTTACCCTCTTAAGGATCCAACCCTAGTTATGCTCTTTCATAAGCCAATGCTCAAATGGGTGCTTATTCTACCTACTACAGTCCATCAATGTATCCTCCATCCGCCATGTCAGTTCCTTTAAACACTTTTTCCATGGCAAGTCCTCATGTATCCCTGGGTGTTTCTTACGGGGACAATCAATTTTACGGTTCGAGCTACCCACTTCACAGGTCCCCTTCACAAGGGGGCAACATATATCCTCACTTGAATAATCCTTATCACACGCCCATCTCTTCATAGACTTCGGTGATGATTCCTGTTCAGACATCTCTGAATCAATTAAACGAAGGACACTACCTTTCCGAAAAAGGACAGGGGGTAAAACAAGACCCTTCCTGGCCTGCAATATTTCAAAGTCAATATTTTCATGGAGCTTGGCATCAAATGCCGCAATTCACCGCCAGTCTAGTCACTGTCAGTCATACTAGAGCTCCATCACCAACCTCTGCCAGTCATATTGGAGATGGGTCAACATCGTCTACAGGTTATGTTGACAACCCGTACCCAACCGATGCTAGTCATGCTGGGGGAACCACTTTAGTTGCCACAAGTTATATCAATGCCACATCTCCGACCTCTGAGTACCATGTAGGAGATGAATCCCCCACCTTTTCCTGTCATGTTAATAGTATGTTGCCGATCATCTTGAACGACACTGGGGGCATTGAGAAGTCCAGACACCTTAGACGTAATCTTAAATTTCTTTGCAGGACTTGTGAAGGAAGTCATCTTACTCATTTATGTCTAGCTATGACTGGGATACCAAAAGCATGGGGTTCACCTAAGGGTCCTTCAGATTCTGAGGTGCCTATGGTTTCTCTGCACCTTTTTCCTCCAATTGACATGACAATAACATCATCGCAATCCTCTTCTGATCACACCCTTGTTCTCAAGGGTGATGTATCCCTTATCCATGTTATCCTGCATCCTCTTCAACCAAGAATTGAAGAAGTGGTCATACCAGTGCAATCTATGGTCAATCCTACTCTCTTTGTAGAGGTTGATACATCCTTCAACCACGTCATCAATATTCTTGATCCTACACCTTTTGAATCAGAGAGAGTTGTTCTTTCACCAAATCCTCTCCCTCCTGGTTTTGAGGAGATAACTTTCAACTAGGATAATTCTGTGGGGTATCCAATACCCTCACCTATGTTTTTTCCAGTAAGAGACATTATCTGATCTATCATAGAGACTATATACTCAGTTAGTGCTTTATCCTCCTCGACTTGGAGATCTTTGGGTTTTCCCAACATTATGTCATCTATTCGTAAAATACTGACATTCCACAAAAGGACGGTACGGGAGCCTTCGCCTCCCCCATTAAATATTGATTAGAACAGTATAATGAGTTTAATTTAAGATCTTTTCCATCTCGTCTTTAAAAAAGAGAAAAGTTTTTTGAGTGATTTGTCCCTTTCACGCTCGTTAAATTGGATTTGAAAGATCGTGAGTCTTAGTTAAGCTCTTTTCCAAATCGTTATCAAAAAGTGAAAAGATCACCGAGTGAACTTGTCTTTTTCACACTTGTAAATTGTTTTTGAAGAGACGTCTACTTGGCACAAGTTTATTCCTTTTTCACACCAAGTATACTAAAAGACATAAAAAAGGACATTTTTTGGCGTTAAATTGTGATTGCATCTCATGCCCCTACTTACAGTATTGAGCCTATAGCCAGTTCTCACTTTGCATTATAAACCGTTTTCCTCATCATTTTTTCATCCTCAACCAAGCAGAGCCTTGTTTATATCCTTCACAATTTAACACCCTATACCTATGAGGGAACATTCCCTTGAGTGTCCATATCCCACATGCATTTCCCTACATTGAGCATAGGTACGTTCCACTGTTGGAACTAGTTTTTCTTACTTGTGACACTTGTTTCCTCCTCTGTATCATAGCATTCGTTTGTTATGAAAAAACAAAAAAAAGATGGGTGGTAAGTGATTATTATATTATATCGGCAACATTCGTGTCACCTTTGAACAGAGCACAAATTTATTTGAGTCCATTCATCATAATTTTGGGTTTAGCATGGCCTTAGAAAGCTAATATCGTTACAGAGTCTTCTTTACCGAATGGTTACTCTTCCAGTCCCTACAGATAAATTCATTGATGCCTCCGGCATCTCATGATTTTATCATTGGGCCTATGCTACTAGAGTCCACCATATGTCTCTTGCTCTTGTTCAAAGGAAGTCTATTAACTTGTGTTAAACACTCCTCATAACTCTTGACTTTTCATGTCATCCATACCTTCAGTTTGTCTCGGAATCACAAGATATTGTAGTCCTATCATGCATCCTAGCCCTACTTTCATCATTGGTATGTCACCTTGAAACCAACATTTGACATTTCCTCATTGGTCGTTGACTGGGTGGCTTCCCTTGTGTTCGAAAATAAGACATCTATTCACACATTGGGATTTGTGCAGTTTCTTGGATTCCATTAGCCTTATTGGTGGTCTCCTTGCCTTTGTCAGCAGTTTTTCATCATTGGCAACTATTCATAGGGTCTTTTTCGTGTACTGCTTGCACTTGGGACACGCGAAAGATGCACAGGGTCATTGGTTTGTGAACTTGTTCTTCATCTGATTTCCACCAAATCATGAAGCTCTTGCTTTGTATCTCATTCTGACTAATGAGAGATGCATTAATTCTCTCCTTTCAGCAGGTCTCTTTCCATCGACATCAGCCCATTTATTCTGGAAACGAGGCCTAGATTTTTATGAGTACCTTGAGGCTTGTTGTCATTAGTGGTAGGCTCTCTCGCCATCGATAGTTGGGAATACATCAATGTCTCCTAATCGATGGATTCTTCAAGTGTTCGACATCGACTCCTCTATTAACACTTGCAAGAATGTACTATGTGCCTTGATACCTACTTTAATTATTGATATGTTGTCTCCCGTTTGTTAACGATATACATCAATGACCAGTAATCAAATGATGTCTCATTGTGTTCGACCTCAACTCCTTTATTCAGATGATGTAGACTTGCACCCTTGGCGGATAGTGTAGAAGACTTGAAGACATCACTATGTGGCCGCAACTTTCCTGATTTGTTTCCTCCTTTTCATTGGACTAGTACCTATATGACTTCAGTGATCATGGGAGATAAGATTTTACTCCATGGCATATAGATATCTTCAGTTTGGTTTTGAGACTGGTTCTACTGGGCCTTGTTCGTGACTATGACAACTTTTGGGCATGTAACCACATTTGTATTTACCTATTCATGGCCACAGACACTTGTTTGGTATATTTTTCACATGGATCTGCAATGTATTTTTTGCAGCCATGTATGAAAAGTCAGTACATATATAATGAGCAATTGAGCTCTACCACTCCACTTCTGGGTTATTTATAATGTATTTTAGCCATCATAGATTCTCCTCTGACCTCACACATTAGGGGGCATCTGTTAGAGAAATATTTGCCTCACCCTATGCAATATTGTAGAGAGGGCATTATTCCATTCCCCCATGTAGACTTACTTTCCCTGATTGATAAATCCAGAGACAAAAATAAATGTTTTTCCACTTTTATGCACCTTTCAAGCTATACAACAAGCGTATACGTTGGCTGCTCCACTACAACCTGCGTACATCAGGATATGTGCAAGAAAATCAAAATTAAATGTTGGGTTTCCATGTCACGATAGGAGATCTTTGATCCTTGACCTTCCATATACTGAAAACGTTATGACTCGTCCCTTCAGTTTCATTTTGAAGGCTATAAAGAAGCCAATTTCGAGCTATGGAAAAGGAGAGAGAATTCAAGTTTGAGAGTAAAGTTACTCTGGAGAAATTATTACTTCATTATTGAGTCTGCATCCCTTTGTCCTTTAAGTATGAACACAGTGTTCATCCCCTAATATCTTCCCTTATTGATGAAGAACCTCTTTGTCTCCCTTATATGAGCTTGCCTTTGGTGGAGGATTGAAGTGGTGGAGGCCCAGTTAGAAGGAAATTGGTTTCTTGGTTCCGAACTGTGCCGAAACGAAAATATGTAATGTTTTCACTTCTACTGATCATTTATTAATAGAAATACTCCATTCTCGTCCAATTGATCTCTTGCAAATATATGTGTTATGATCCATGGGCATGTTTGTTTTGTATATTAATGGATTATGCTATCTAATGTGCTAACCTGTTATATCATCACTATATGCTTGCTCTACTTGTTTGTTGAGAACTTGTAGCAAGTATAAAGCTTTGGGTCGAAGTGCTCAATGGTGGACATCATCAAACATTTGGAAGAGATAGGTTGCTTTCTTACTTCTCTTGCACATTATTTTATATAGCATATGCTGGAATTGAGTCGATTTCTACAGTCATTCCTGTCTGTTGTGGTTCACCCTAGCCATAGAGAGATTTTCCTTGTAACAACTTCTTTAACAATATCATTACATGAACATACCTACACAATTCACTCCAGTATGGAACATTTTTCCTCCATCAGTAACTTGTCTAATAAACCGATGCACTTGTCCCATTTTGATACACTGGACTTTTAGTCAACTGCACAATTCTTTGGCCACCACAGAACACCACATCCTATACATGTCCAAACTTGCTCAATAGATCCTTCACCTAGTTTTTCCATGTGTCTACTGACAACACCAACTGCATGTGACATTTTGACCATTTCTCATCGCAATCATAAATCTTCTTACTAGTATATAATACTCGAGACATATAACCCTTTTCTTCTTCATTAGTTAGGACATAAACCTGAAGAAAACTTAAAATGGAAATCCAAAGAGATTTTACCGGTTTCACATTATTCACATCGATTTTCCTGGGTATCTTCACCACATACTTCTCTTGTGATAACCAATATTACCATATTTCCTATATTTGTGTATTTCCATGCCCAAGATTTATTTTGTTTCTCCCAAATCCTTCACAAAAAACGTCCTAACAAACTGAGCCAACTTGTTGATCTCAAACATGCTTGTTCTTTCTACAAGCATAAAATTTAATCCCAAGATAATAAATATACCCTAAACACAATGGTTATACTCACTTCTTGTAAACTTTGGCTCATGATGAAGGAATCAAACATCTTGTGCCATTTTCCTAGCATGCTTTAGGCCATACAATGATTCTTTAGTTTGCAAACAAATCTTCTATTACAATTCTGAACTAGCCATTATGGATGTTCCATATAAATCCCCTTATCCAAAAAAATCCATGTAAAACAGTTTTAACATCTAATTGTACTAACACAACTAGTGATAACACAACAAGAATAGAAACAATATTTTAACAACTTGTGAGAAACTTTCATGGAAATCAATACCTTCCAAATACTCTTCTACTACCAGTCATGCTTTGAATCTTTCATCTTTTACTATGTTTGATTTTACAATAGGAGATTCATCAAACACTGCATCTCTGTCCATGATGATTCTATGGGTAGTAGGATCCCACAGTATGCATCCCTTAACATCATTGCCATATCAAATATCTACCTGTTTGATCTGGGTACTACTTAGAATGTTGATAAAAACATAAGCATTACAACCAAATAATTTCACATTTGAGTAATCACCAAATGACCTATTCATACCTCTTCCAAAATTTTATAGTCTTTTTCAATCGATGGTGACCTAGTTACCAAATAGAACAACTACTTATGTCCACAACTATTGATGCAACTTGGCATTACTACACATGCCTATTCAATCCTAGATTCCTTGCAATACTTCCCAAGTTCCATGGATATGAACCTACCTTCATCATATATTCTCAAACACTTGAGTGACCTACCAACACGTCAACTTTTCTCCAGACCCACCTTTCTAACCTA
>JASDQU010374981.1:38881-55111 GCA_032191745.1 Picea mariana | reverse complement strand
AAAAGATAGATTTGTATTTAAAGATTACATCTAAATAATCCTTCTTTTTCAAGTTAAAATCAAGTAGATTATATCTCATTTTATAAAGTTCCATTCTTTAATAGATCTAGCTTGCACAATCTATCATTTAGCTAGTTTTAAAAGATAAATTTAAAGGATAGAAGGTAGAATCCATTTAGGGTGCTTTAAAGATCATTTGGGAATACTTGTTGATATTGTTTTCACTATTTTAGGACAACCAACAATATCATTAAGAAAAGTCTCTCTTTCCTTGTTTTATTAGGCTCAATTTGGCTAATTTGGTGTAGCTTTTACTTAGATATTTTTGCATAATTTTATTTTTTTTTCATATCATCTAACATGTTTTTCAGGGTCCTCCAAAGCATTTTTGGGCATATTTTTCCCTCAATACCTTGCTATTTTTTGCAGTTTTGCAGACAACCAATGGGACATTCTGCCAAATTTTGGCGAATTTGGACTATCCGGGACCTCGAAAGCACCTATCCTCCTTCCTAAACATTCTTAAAACTTGTAAAACTAGTTGATGTCCCTTAATCAAGGATCAAAATTCTTCTTAAAAAAAATATTGTAACCGAGATTAATAAAATCAGTGGTCTACATAGTGCCCAGTCTTCATCCCCTTAGGGGGATCGATATCCTTTTGTGTGATTGGAAATTTTTGCAATTTTTCTTATGCTCTCAATTTTCACTAAGTTAATAAGATAAAATCAGTAATAAAATCAATCACAACTGCAAAACAATAGTTTAGATTTCATTTTCATAGATTAGCTTAGCTTAGATTTCAATTTGTAGATTAGTTTCAATTTCACAATTTACTTTCTGCATTTTAATTTGGAAATAAACCATCCCCTCAGCTTCCCCTAGTATTTCTCTAACCCCTTGCAAGCCTATATTGATCTAGGGGACCCATCAGAACGAGGACTGGTCAATGCAGAGCAGTTTTAATTAGCAAAATCCAATAATTGTCATTATTCAATTGGGACAATAATTAGAGCTTGCTTGTGAAGTCAAACGAGATATTCCTTGAGATCATGGTCCTCCTCGTGTTGTACCTTCGACATTACTCTTTGAAATTGTTAATTGTATTGAACTTGTGTGTGAAGTCAAGGGGATACTCCCCCCATTGGACCTCCAACATAGTTCTTTGTAGTCAATTTGAGGGAAAGTCTGTAGAAGGTCCCATCTAGATTAGATTTCATTTTGCAATCACTCTGCACACACAATTCACACTTATAAGTGGGCTTGTGTTAGAGTAATATTTGCCTCACCCTATACAATATTGCAGAGAGGGCCTTATTCCATCCCTCCATACAGACTTACTTTCCCTAATTGATAAATCCAGAGACAAAAACAAATATTTTTCCACTTGTACACACCTTGCAAGCTATACAACAAGCATATACGCTGGCTTCTCCACTACAGCCCGCGTACATCGAGATTTGTGCCAAAAAATCAAAATTAAATGTCGGGCTTCCATGTCACGATAGGAGATCTCTGATCCTTGGCCTTTCATATACTTGAAACGTTTCGACTTGGCCCTTCAGTTGCATTTTTAAGGCTATAAAGAAGCCAATTCCGAGCTATGGAAAAGGAGAGAGAATTCAACTTTGAGAGCAAAGTTACTCTGGAGAAATTATTACTTCATTATTGAGTCTGTATCCCTTTGTCCTTTAAGTCTGAACACACTGTTCATCCCCCAAGCTCTTCCCTTATTGATGGAGAACCTCTTTGTCTCGCTTATATGAGCTCACCTTTGGTGGAGGATTGAAGTGGTGGAGGCCCAGTTGGAAGGAACTCGGTTTCTTGGTTCCGAACCGCGCTGACATAGAACTCTGTAATGTTTTCACTTCTATTGATCATTGATTAATAGAAATGCTCCTTTCTCATCCAATTGATATCTTGCAAATATATGTGTTATGATCCATGCACATGTTTGTTTTGTATATTAATGGATTATGCTATCTAATGTGCTAACCTGTTATATCATCACTATATGCTTGCTCTGCTTGTTTGTTGAGAAATTTTTGTAGGTATAAATCTTTGAGTCAAAGTGCTCAACGGTGGACATCATCAAACGTTTGGACGAGGTGGGCCTCTTTCTTACTTCTCTTGCACATTAGTTTATATAGCATATGTTGGAATTGAGTCGATTTCTATAGTCATACCTCTCTGTTGTGGTTCACCCTAGCCATAGAGAGATTTTCCTCATAATAGAATTGGCAACCATACTGGGGATGAATCTTCTTTCTTAGGGTTTGAAGTACTTTTCTCCTTAGATTGCTCTCATTTCTATTGTGGTTCTTGTTGTATCATTGCTTGACAACTCTTGTTCACTCTGGGTCTGAGTTTTCAACCTTTCTCCCTTGCCTGGCCTTGTTTCAAAGCATATACATGCCTTTTTTCTTGACAGTCGCGTATACATGCAGGCTGTCTCACTGCAAGCTGCGTATATATGCTATGTTTGCTCAAACAATCGCTACACCTTTTCTTGGTGTGGTGTTTTCTTGGTGTGGTGTTTTCTGGGTGGGATTTGATGCTTGCTGAGCCTTCTTAGGTCTCTGTAGTGCCTGTTGAGTACCCGTGGGATGACATGAAACCCTCTTTTGGTTGAATTTTTTGGCGAAGTTTTTCTCTTCATCTTCTCATTTTTATTGTCCTTGTACATTGGGATGGGTGTTTCATTGCTTGATATCCTGCTTGAGTTATCTCTCTTTTATACACAATAGGGATATATATCAAGTTACTTTTCAGTCCATGCATTTTAAGTTTCTATATATTGAAAATACAAAAAAAATAGGCATTTTGCATTGCTTGGATTTTTTTGTCTTTTGAGTTTTTATCATTAGCTTAGTGCATACAATGAAAGGTTGCATTTTTACTTCTGAATCATAGAGTTGAATTTGAAAATTGCATAATTTTTAGGAGCATATCATACATTAAAAGTTAAAGTTAGAATTTGCAGTATTTTCATATTTTACTTTCTTGCACAGTCATAACACCACGAGTTTCATCACCATACCTTTTTGAGTAATCATGGCCATAAAATCAACGCTATAATTTAAAATTTGTTATTAACGATTTTATTTTCTAGGGTGCACAAACTAGCCTGGGATTTAGTGGCTTGGAATAGGATTTTGTGAGTAAACTTCTCCAAGGCAATTAAATCAACATATGTGTATGAGAAAGGGAGTTGAGAAGTCCATTGTATAATTGGTAAGATCAGGAGGCTCCACTCACACTGGAGTTAATCATGAGGTTGCACAAAGTTGGTTGAAGGGATATCCCTCGGATACTCGCCTAGCATCATAGATATTTCTGTGGATTTATTAGTATTTGGCTATCTTGCTAGTGCCCATACCTCCATGAGAGACAGTGCTTTCAAGGTTTTGGGCTTTGCTATCCTGCCCATATGGTGATTCAGACTTACGACTGTTCGCCTGTGCATCGGTTATATAATGGTTTATTAGTTTCTTGACTTAGGTATCTCATGGGTTACTTGCAGGGTTTATTTTGCTAGTACCCTGGGTCAGATAGGGGTCATATAACACACAACCTTTATGGAGGATTACCTCTCTGGGGGGATCTGACCAACTAGTTGTTAAGCCCACAAGGGCCCCTATAATGGATTTGTCGCCTCTAATCTTTAGCGGGGAGTCTCAGGTCCCTCTTGTATGAGACATACCTTCTTTAGGGAGGGAGGCCACTCAACCACTTTACCCCATTTGCATGCATATTGGTCATTTGACTTTTGGTGTGCTCTTTGATTACTAGTTGGACTTAAGAGCCTATATTGAGCCCTCATTATGGATAGTGGAGTCCCTTTGGCTCCCTCGTTTACTGCTGCTTACCCCATGATGCCCACTCAATTCATGGGGACGAATCCTCCTATTTCTTATAACGGTATGAAAAACTTTGGTACTCAGTCCATGCCTTGGGTCTCTAGTCATTCTCCCGTTGATATGCCTTCACCTTTGGGATCCTCTCCCTGGTCCACTTATATGAATCCTAGCATTGGCTCCAGGAGCACCATGGCCCCAATGCTTACACCTTCGTTTGATATGAGTCATTTCCCCCAACCTTCCTTTACGATGGGAGGTTGGAACCTCCCCTCTTACAGATCCAACCTGGTTATTCTCTTTCAGGATCCAATACCCAGATGGGTGCTTATTCTACCTACTACACTCCATCCATGTATCCTCCATCCTCCATGTTAGTTCCTTTAAACACTTTTTCCATGGCAAGTCCTCATGTATCCCTGAGTGTTTCATACAGGGAAAAATAGTTTTACGGTTTGGGCTACCCATTTCACAGGTCCCCTTCACAAGGGGGAAACCTATATCCTCACTCGAATAATCCTTATCATACTTCCATCTCTTCATAGACTTCAGTGATGACGCCCTTTCATACTTTTCTGAATCAATTAAACGGAGGATACTACCTTTCTAGACATGGATAGGGGGTAAACCAAGACCCTTCTCGGCCTGCAATGTTTCAAAGTCAATCTTTCCCTAGACCTTGGCATCAAATGCCACAATCCACCGCTAGTCCAGTCACTGTCAGACATACTGGAGCTCCATCACCAACCTCTGCCAGTTATGTTGGAGATGGGTCGACAACTTCTACAAGTTATGTTGACAACCTGTAACCGACTGCTGCTAGTCATGCTAGGGGAACCACTTTAGTTGCCACAAGTTATATCAATGCCACATCTCCAACCTCTGAGTACAATGTAGGAGATGACTCCCCCACCTTTGCCTCTCACGTTGATAGTATGCCACCGACTATCTTGAATGACACTAGGGGCATTGAGAAGCCTAGACACCTCATACGTAAGCCTAAATTCCTTTGCAGTACTTGTGAAGGAAGCCATCTTACTCATTTATGTCCAGCCACGACAGGGATACCAGAAGCGTGGGGATCACCTAAGGGCCCCTTGGATTTTGAGGTGTGTGTGATTTCCCCGCACCTTGTTCCTCTAATTGACACGACAGTAACACCGTTGCAATCCTCTCTTGTTCACACCCCGATTCTCGAGGGTGATGTATCCCTTATCCCTGTTATCCTGCATCCTCTTTAACCTAGAATTGAAGAAATGATCGTACCAGTGAAATCTCTGGTCAATCCTACTCTCCCTGAAGAGAGTGATGCATATTTCAATCATGTTGTCAATATTCCCTATCTTGCACCTTCTGAACGAGAGATAGTTTTTCTTTCACCAAATCCTCTCCCTCCTGGTTTTGAGGAGATAACTTTTGACTGGGATAATTCATTGGAGTATCCAATACCCCTGCCTATGACTTTTGCAGTAAGAGACATTATTTGATCTATCACATAGACTATATACTCAGTTAGTGCTTTATCCTCCTCGACTTGGAGAGCTTTGGATTTTCCCAAGCTTATGTTAGCTATTTGTAAAATACTAACATTCCACAGAAGGTCGATACAGGAGCCTTGGCCTCCCCCATTACATATTGATTAGAACAAAATAACAAGTTTAATTTAAGCTCTTTTCCATCTCGTCTTTAAAAAAGAGAAAAGATTGTTGAGTGATTTGTCCCTTTCACACTCACTAAATCGGTTTTGAAAGATCATGAGTCTTATTTAAGCTCTTTTCTGACTCGTTATCAAAAAGTGAAAAGGTCGCCGAGTGAACTTGTCTTTTTCACACTCGTAAATTGGTTTTCAAGAGACATCTAGTTGGCACAAGTTTATCCCTTTTTCACACCAAGTAGACTAAAAGACATAAAAAATGACATTTTTGGGGGTTAAGTTGTGATTGCATCTCATGCCCCTGCTTGTAGTATTGATCCTATAGTCGGTTTTCGCTTTGCGTTATAAATCGTTTGCCTCAACAATTTTGCATCCTCAACCAAGCAGAGCCTAGTTTATATCCTTCACAATTTGACACCCTATACCTAGGAGGGAACATTCCCCTAAGTGTCCATCTCTCGCATGCACTTCCCTGCATTGAGCATAGGTATGTTCCACTGTTGGAACTAGTTTTGCTTACTTGCGACACTTGTATCCTCTTCTGTATCATAACATTCGTTTGTTATGAAAAAACAAAAAAAAGATGGGCGAGAAGGGATTATTATCTTATATTGGCAGTAGTCGTGTCACCTTTGAGCAAAGCACAAAGTTATTTGAGTCCATTCATCATAATTTTGGGTTTAGCATGCCCTTAGGAAGTTGAGCTCGTTACAAAGTCTTCTCTACCGACCGATTTCTCTTCCATTCCCTACACAGAACTTCATTGATGCCTCCTGCATCTAATGATTTTATCATTGGGTCTATCCTGCTAGAGTCCACCATATGTCTCTTGCTCTTGTTCAAAGGAAGTATATTAACCGGTATCGGCCACTCATCAGAACTCTCAACTTTGCATGTCGACCATACCCTCAGTTTGTCTAAGAATCACATGATACTATAGTCCTATCATGCACCCTAGCCCTACTTTCATCATTGGTAAGTCACCTTGAACCCAACGGTCGACATTTCATCATTGGTCATTGACTAGGTGGTTTCCCTTGTGTTCGACGACAAGACATCTATTCACACATTGGGATTCGTGCAATGTCTTGGATGACATTAACCTTATTGGTGGTATCCTCACATTTCTCAACAGTTTTTCATCATTGGCTGCTATTCATAGGGTATTTTTTGTGTACTGCTTGCACTTGGCACACGCGAAAGACACACAGGGTCGTTGGTTCATGAACTTGATCTTCGTCCAATTTCCACCAAATCATGAAGCTCCTGCTTTGAACCTTGTGCTGATTGATGAGAGATTCCTTAATCCTCTTGTTTCAACGGGTTTATTTCCATCGACATCAGCCCATTTATTCTAGAAAAGAGGCCTAGAGTCTTATGAGTACCTTGAGGTTTGCAGTCATTAGTGGCAGGCTCTCTCGCCATCGATAGTTGGGAATACATCAATGTCTCTTGATCGATGGATTCTTCAGGTGTTCGACATCGACTCCTCTATTCACACTTGTAAGAATGTACTTGGTGCCTTGATACCTACTTTCATTATCGATAGGTTGTCTCGCGTTTGTTAACGGTATACATCAATGACCGATAATCAAACGATGTCTCATTGTGTTTGACCTCAACTCCGTTATTCACATGATGTAGACTTGCACCCTTGGCAGATAGTGTAGAAGACTTGAATACATCACTATGTGGCCGCAGCTTTCCTGAGCTGTTGCTTCCTTTTCATTGGACCAATACCTATATAAATTCAATGATCATGGGAGATCAGATTGTACTCCATGGTATACAAATATCTTCAGTTTGGTTTTGAGACTGGTTCTACTGGGCTTTGTTCGTGACTATGACAACTTTTTTGCATGTAACCACATTTGTATTTCCTATTCATGGCAACAAACACTTGTTTGGTATATTTTTCACATGGATCTGCAGTGTATTTTTGGCAGCCATGTATGAAAAGTCAGTACATAATGTAATGATGAATTGAGTTCATCCAACTGGTTCTCTACCACTCCACTTCTGGGTTATTTATAATGTATTTTGGCCATCACAGATTCTCCTCTGACCTCACACATTAGGGGGCATTTGTTAGAGCAAGATTTGCCTCACCCTATACAATCTTGCAGAGAGGGCCTTATTCCATTCCCCCATGCAGACTTAATTTCCCTAATTGATAAATCCAGAGACAAAAACAAATATTTTTCCACTTGTATGCACCTTGCAAGCTATACAATAAGCGTATACGCTGGCTGCGTTGCACTACAACCCGCATACATCAGGATTTGTGTCAAAAAATCAAAATTAAATGTCGAGTTTCCATGTCACGATAGGAAACATTCCAACTCGGCCCTTCAGTTTCATTTTGAAGGCTATAAAGAAGCCAATTCTGAGCTATGGAAAAGGAGAGAGAATTCAACTTTGAGAGAAAAGTTACTCTGGAGAAATTATTACTTCATTATTGAGTTTGTATCCCTTTTTCCTTTAAGTCTGAACACAATGTTCAACCCCCAAGATCTTCCCTTATTGATGGAGAACCTCTTTGTCTCCCTTATATGAGCTTGCCTTTGGTGGAGGATTGAAGTAGGGGAGGGACAGTTGGAAGGAAATCCATTTCTTGGTTCTGAACCATGTCAACATGGAAGTCTGTAATGTTTTCACTTCTGCTAATCATTTATTAATAGAAATACTCCTTTCTCGTCCAATTGATATCTTGCAAATATATGTGTTATGATCCATGGGCATGTTTGTTTTGTATATTAATGGATTATGCTATCTAATGTGCTAACCTGTTATATCATCACTATATGCTTGCTCTTCTTGTTTGTTGAGAACTTGTTGCAGGTATAAAGGTTTGAGTCAAAGTGCTCAACGGTGGACATCATCAAACGTTTGGACAAGGTAGGCCTATTTCTTACTTCTCTTGCACATTAGTTTATATAGCATATGTTGGAATTGAGTCAATTTCTACAGTCATACCTGTCTGTTGTGGTTCACCCTAGCCATAGAGAGATTTTCCTCATAACAGAATAGCGACCATACTGGGGATGAATCTTCTTTCTTAAGGTTTGAAGTACTTTTCTCCTTAGATTGCTCTCGTTTCTATTGTGGTTCTTGTCGTATCATTGCTTGACAACTCCTCTTCACTCTGGGTCTTAATTTTCAACCTTTCTCCCTTGACTGGACTTGTTTCAAAACATATACGTGCCTTTTTGCTTGACAGTCGCGTATACACGCAGGCTGTCTCACTACAAGCTGCATATATATGGTCTGTTTGCTCAAACAATCGCGTACACCTTTTCTCCTTGCCTGTTTTCTTGGTGTGGTGTTTGTTGGGTAGGATTTGATGCTTGCTGAGCCTTCTTAGGTCTCTGTAGTGCCTGTTGAGTACCTGTGGGATGATAGGAAACCCTCTTTTAGTTGAAGTTTTGGGTGAAGTTTTTCTCTTCATCTTCTCATTTTTATTGTCCTTGTACATTGGGATGGGTGTTTCATTGCTTGATATCCTGCTTGAGTTATCTCTCTTTTATACACAATAGGGATATATATCAAGTTACTTTTCAGTCCATGCATTTTAAGTTTCAATATATTGAAAATACAAAAAAAAATAGGAATTTTGCATTGCTTGGCATTTTTTGTCTTTTGAGTTTTTATCGTTAGCTTAGTGCATACAGTGAAAGGTTGCATTTTTACTTCTCAATTGCAAAGTTGAATTTTAAAATTGCGTCGTTTTAGGAGCATATCATACATTAAAAGTAAAAGTTAGACTTTGCATTATTTTCATATATTACTTTCTTGCAAAGTCATAACACCATGAGTTTCATCACCATACCTTTTTTAGTAATCACGACCATAAAATCAACGCTATAATTTAAAATTTATTAGTAACGATTTTATTTTCTAGGGTGCACAAACTAGCCTAGGATTTAGTGCCTTGGAATAAGATTTTGTGAGTAAACTTCTCCAAGGAAATTAAATCAACATATGTGTCTGAGAAAGGGAGTTGAGAATTCCATTGTATAATTGGTAAGATCAGGAGGCTCCGCTCACACTAGAGTTAATCACGAGGTCGCGCAAAGTTGGTTGAAGGGATATCCCCTGGATACTCGCCTAGCATCAAAGATATTTTGTGGATTTATTCGTATTTGGGGATCTTGCTAGTGCCCATACCTCTGTGAGAGGCGGTGCTTTCAAGGTTTTGGGCTTTTCTACCATGCCCATACGGTGATCCAGACTTACGACTGTTCGCCTGTGCATCGATTATATAGTGGTTTATCAGTTGCTTGAATTAGGTATCTCATAGGTTACTTGCAGGGGTTATTCTGCTAGTACCCTGGGTCAAATAGGGGTCAGACAACACACAACCTTTATGGAGGATTACCTCTTCGGGGGATCTGACCGACTAGTTTTTAATCCCACGAGGGCCCCTATAACTAATTTTGTTACCTCCGATATTTAGTGGGGAGTCTTAGGTCCCTCTGGGATGAGACATACTTTCTTTAGGGAGGGAGGCCACTCAACCACTTTACCCCGTTTGAATGCATATTGGTCGTTTGACTTTTGGTGTGCTCTTTGATTATTAGTTGGCCTTAAGAGCCTATACTGAGCCCTCATTATGGATAGTGGAGTCCCTCTGTCTCCCTTGTTTACTGCTACTTAACCCATGATGCCCACTCAGTTCATGAGGATGAATCCTACTGTTTCTTATAATGATATGCAAAACTTTGGTACTCAGTATGCGCCTTGGGTCTCTAGTCATTCTCCTGTTGATATGCCTTCACCCTTGCGATCCTCTCCCTGGTCCACTTATATGAATCCTAGCATTGGATCTGGGGGTACCATGGCCCCAATGCTTACACCTTCATTTGATATGAGTCATTTCCCCCAACCTTCCTTTACGGAGGGAGGTTGGAACCTCCCCTCTTACAGATCCAATCCTGGTTATGCTCTTTCAGGAGCCAATACTTAGATGGGTGCTTATTCTACCTACTACATTCCATCCATGTATCCTCCATCCTCCATGTCAGTTCCTTTAAACACTTTTTCCATGGCAAGTCCTCATGTATCCCCGGCTGTTTCATACCGGGAGAATCAATTTTATGGTTCGGGCTACCTGCTTCACAAGGGGGAAACATATATCCTCACTCTAATAATCCTTATCATACTTCCATCTCTTCACAGATTTTGGTGATGATTCCCATTCAGACTTCTTCGAATCAATTAAATGGAGGATTCTACCTTTTCGGACAGGGATAGGGGGTAAACCAGGACCCTTCCCGACCTGCAATGTTTCAAAGTCAATCTTTCCCTAGACCTTGGCATCAAATGTTGCAATCCATCGCTAGTCCAATCATTGTCATTCATACTTGAGCTCCATCACCAACCTCTACCAGTCATGTTGGAGATGGTTCGACAACTTCTACAAGTTATGTTGATAGCCCATACCCAGTCGCTGCTAGTCATGCTAGGGGCACCATTTTAGTTGCCACAAGTTATATCAATGCCGCATCTCCGACCTCTGAGTACCATGTAGGAGATGACTCCCCCATCTTTTCCTGTCACGTTGATAGTATGCCACCGACCGTCTTGAACGACACTATGGGCATTGAGAAGCCCAAACACCTCAGACATAAGCCTAAAGTCCTTTGCAGGACTTGTGAAGGAAGTCATCTTACTTGTTTATGTCCATCCACGGTTGGGATACCAAAAGCGTGGGGCTCATCTAAGGGCCCTTCGGATTTTGAGGCATCTATGGTTTCCCCGTACCTTGTTCCTCCGATTGACACAACAGTAACGTTGTTGCAATCCTCTCTTGATCACACCCCGATTCTCGAGGGTGATGTATCCCTTATCCATGTTATATTGCATCCTCTTCAACCTAGAATTGAAGAAATGGTCGTACCAGTGCAATCTCTGGTCAATCCTACTCTCCCTGAAGAGAGTGATGCGTCTTTCAATCATGTCGTCAATATTCCTGATCCTGCACCTTCTGAACGAGAGAGAGTTGTTCAACTGGGATAATTCTGTGGAGTGTCCAATACCCTCGCCTATACTTCACAATAAAATCATTTAACAAACTCTTAATAAAATTCATCAAGATCACTTGCAATACATCTTCATTACATCAACATTTTCATTTATCTTTCAACAATATTTATATTTGGCATTGGTATATATATATATATATATATATATATATATATTTCTTATTATTTCCATTTAAGCATTTGTATTTGATTTCATAGTATATCTTTTACATGAAGGTACTTTACATGCTTTTATATTTATCATAAGCAATTTCCCTTATGTGTCTTACATGTTGCAAGTGTAGATATATTTGTATATTTCTCTTGCTTTAATAAAATCCTAGATTTCATTTTGTACTTATCTTAGTTTAATCCTTAGTTGTTTTCTTAGGGACTACCCCCCTTGGCTTCGCTAGGAGTCGACCTAGACGGAGGAGTTGAGGATCAGGTGATGACACCTTGACTTGGGACTTGGCCCCTAGGACACACCCAGTGGATTGAATATTTATTCCATGTTACCCGAGGTGTGTATAAGGCGGCAACATACCTGAAGGAATCCTATAATAAGAATGAATCACCTCTACAACCTCCTCTCTTAGTTACTCAACTATACCACCACTTAGATCAAGGTTGTTAAGGCAATATCAAGGTGGTTCAATGAAATAGCTTTTAGATTTGGAAGGATGAAGTTTCTTGAACAATCAATGATATTAACTAAGTCAAAACTAGTCAAGGGAATGCCCCAAGCACTACAAATCAATAAGAAAGCTATGGTTGTCATAAAACTTGTATTCACAGATTATTACCTCAACAAATTACCAAGTTACAATTGCAGAAATATAACAGCCCTTAAAACAAATAGACATGCAATTGAAGAGGGATGAAAATGCAAGCCTAAACTAGGGTTTTAACTAACAAATGCTCGCTGAAAAGTTAATGGCATGAAACACCCTTAAAACTCCAATATGTCAAACCCTAGCAAGCTGAAAATTGCAACAACAATACAATAAATGATGTCAAACAAGATTCCAAGTGTGAAAGGCTAAGAAGAGATTGGAAGTTGCAGATAAGTCATAATCTAATCATAAAACATCAAAGGAGAGATAAAACTAGGGTTCAAGGTAACTTGTAAGAGAAACAAACTAATGTCATCTAGCTTCCCTGGGCATATGGATTCAAAGATGTAGTTTCTTGGAGGGAAAAGGAAAGATAAAGACCTAAGAACTAAACCATAGGGTAGTCCACTATAAACCCTAGGTATTAATACTTTAAAAGAGCAACTCAAGGTAGTCCACTATAAACCCTAAGAGACCATCCTATGTCTTCTCGAAACAATTAGCAATATACCAAGATGGATCTTGGTTAAAACCCTAGAGTAGTCCACTACAAACCCTAGAACTTTAACCTACAAGAATAAGACTAGGGTAGTCCACTACAAGGTTTATTCAAGAAAATATAAGATAGCATGCAATTATCACCACTTTGATAAGACATCCACTTAATACATCAAGAAAAAAACCATGAAATACTTAGAAAGATCAATTACTAGGTAAATCAATGAGCATCCATGAAATCATCCACAAAAATTGAAAAGCATCCACAAGGTCATCTCCAAAACAAGGTGCATAAGTCACCCATAGTGAAAAATAGTAGTGATGATTCTCCACAAGATGAGTTATTTACAAAATGGAGCTCTCCCTCTATATATATATGAGGTAACCAAGTGCTATATCCTCCTAAGAATCCCCTAAAACATGTAAATCCATGATACAAGGTGGATAGGTCTTAGGCCACCCCCCCAAAATGCCACCGAAATGAAAATACAATGCTAAAAAATCAAACGCCCTCCTAAAAGGCCACACATGTGGGTGTAATAGTGCCAAAAGAGGGTGATGTCATCTCCTTAAGGGGTACAAAGGCTCCAAAAGTTACATCCATTCCTAAAAGGTGCAAGGCATCATCAAAATGCTAGGACATCTCAATCAAGCATCATATCACCCCAAACATGTTGTCATCCTCTAATCATGCAACGTACAAGGTGAAAATGACAACGTCATCAAGGAGGTGGGTTCCATCACCTCTCGCCAACATCCAATGCCACATCGTCAATCCAAGCCATAACGTCCGGGCTCTAAATGGCATGTCCAACTATATATGCAACATCTTATTTCATCAATGCAACATCCCAAGTCCAAGAGGTGTCGAAAGGTGTGGGAGGGTAGGCGAAATCATTAACCCAACGCTCATCATCAAGGTCCCAACGTCCCCCATATAGTGTGCGACATCCATGATAAAAGTATCATAATGTCCTCCATAGGACCATCTCAAGGGGTGCATCATCACCACACAAAGGCTCATAGAATCAAGTAAGACCAACCATTATGGATACAATAACCATTAAAATCATAAAAAGTAAGGGACAATTTAATACAAAATCCACATAAACAATTCACATTAGGTATCTTCTTCAAACTTCACACTAACTTAAGACTTTATGCAATTTGCTAAGTTAAGGTATGGGAGGACCATCACAAGACCTTGTTAGATGTGCTAGTACCCAAGTAGAGGAGTAGTTCCCAAGAAACCCATCAAAGTTTAGGTATGAGTGAATGATATGACATGGCGTTTACTTCATGGTCATGGTGTCATTAACATGCAAGGCCACATGTGAAGTTCATCTCCATGAACGCCTTTGTAGTAGGACTTCTTGGTGCATTGAGTTACTCTTTCCTCGACACTATTTCTTTCCAAACTCATATTCTTGCCTTTTGATATTCATTTATTGCTTTGCAAGACCCTTTTTTAGGTTTAAGCATTTTATATTTAGTAGGATTCAATTAAGTCATTTTAATTTTTTTATGCATTTTGTGCATTAGGACTTCAGGTGATGGCCTCATAGTGAGAGGATAGAGCTCAAGCTCATCTTTTCCTTTTGATTTATCGTTTTTCATCCCATTTCATTTTCCATTCTTTTACCAACTGCAATGACCTCAGACATTCAAGCCCCTTCTTCTCATAGGATAATGAAGGTATGGACCTTTTTGGGATACATGTAACAACCATTTCTAGAAGATAAGACGACAGAAGGAATCAAGATAAAAAATGTTAAGTATGGAAGGGAATGGTATGTTACCCCTATCAAGGCCTCCCAATAGTACCCCTGTTCCCCAAGAGTGACAACAACCTCCCAATAGTACCCCTGTTCCCCAAGAGTGACAACAGATGACTAGAACACATCTGATGGCCACCAAGGTGAAAAAAGGAAAAACACAACTTCCAAGAATCATTATCCATTATATGACTTCAACCCATGATCCTCACCTAAATTCCTAATGCATTAAATGTAACACTTTGTACGAAACAATGACTAATGTACCTCATGTGTGTTGGGCCATCATCATCAAATGATCTTGTTGACCAAGTGAATGAGCTAAGCAATGAAAAGGGTGTAGGCATCTAAGGGGCTACTTTCTTTGGATAATGTTGTTCATCGTCTATGGGATCACTATCTATAAATGTGGATAATTGAGAATTATCTCCTCTAGTTTCCCTAGGCGAGAGGGGATAACAATCATCATCATTAAAAAAAGCACCAATTGAATAATATAAATATGATCATCTATGTTGCAAGAAACATTTCCACAATTGATGTACGAGAACCCAAAACATCTAAGAACACGAGAAACAATTACAAAACACCTTGGAAATGCCACCGACTATACCATACGACATTTCCAAATCTGGAAATGATGTACAATAAAACTGACGACATTTCCAAGGCATTTCGGTCATTTTTAGTGATGTTTGAGGAACTTTTTAGAAGTTTCTAGGATGACCTAGTGCTTGAGAAGAGCGTGGGACCCATCAAAAAATGTTTTGGTCATTTTTAGTAATGTTTGAGGAACTTTTTAGAAGTTACCAGGATGACCTAGTGCCCGAGAAGAGCATGGGACCCATAGGAAAATGTCACCCTATTTGTGCACCCTTTAAGAGAAAACAAATATAGGGGATTGAGCTTTGAGAAGTTTGTGACCTTGGTAACTAATGGTAATATTAAATTCTTAATGGTAATGTTAAAAGTGACTCTCCTTTATCTTACCTTTTCTATCCTTCAATAAATTTTTAACATTACCATTAATCGTTTCGGGATGTTTGAGAGTGGTTCCAACCTCATCAAACTTCCTATGTAGAAAGTATAATTTTATATCCCATTCAGAGTTCAACAAACTTAATAGTTTTCAAGATTTAAGGATTGGCAAGAATGTAGCATTTCCACTAGATTCTACCATGTATGAGGGTATGTTCATATCCCATTCAAAGTTCAACCGACTTAATAGTTTTTAGGATTCCATTCAAAGTTAAATAAACTTAATTGCTTTTAGAATTTTAGGATTCACAAAATTGTAGCATTTCCACTAGATTTTACATGTATGAGGATATGGTATTGACATTAATGAAGACCACCAAGCTATGAGATTTTTCATCATCTAATCATCTATGAAGCTAATATAAACATGGATCTCCTTGTTGAGTCTCAAAATGGTCCTTATTTTCACTCCATTAATTCACTAAAACCTTCACAATTACTTCCATTTCACCTTCATATCACCTCCACATCATTACATTTACCTCATTATTGGGTTAAAACTATGCTTTTCCAAAGTTTATCAATTCTTAACATTTTTAAGTGAATTTG
>JASDQU010374981.1:15971-28955 GCA_032191745.1 Picea mariana | reverse complement strand
AAAAGATAGATTTGTATTTAAAGATTACATCTAAATAATCCTTCTTTTTCAAGTTAAAATCAAGTAGATTATATCTCATTTTATAAAGTTCCATTCTTTAATAGATCTAGCTTGCACAATCTATCATTTAGCTAGTTTTAAAAGATAAATTTAAAGGATAGAAGGTAGAATCCATTTAGGGTGCTTTAAAGATCATTTGGGAATACTTGTTGATATTGTTTTCACTATTTTAGGACAACCAACAATATCATTAAGAAAAGTCTCTCTTTCCTTGTTTTATTAGGCTCAATTTGGCTAATTTGGTGTAGCTTTTACTTAGATATTTTTGCATAATTTTATTTTTTTTTCATATCATCTAACATGTTTTTCAGGGTCCTCCAAAGCATTTTTGGGCATATTTTTCCCTCAATACCTTGCTATTTTTTGCAGTTTTGCAGACAACCAATGGGACATTCTGCCAAATTTTGGCGAATTTGGACTATCCGGGACCTCGAAAGCACCTATCCTCCTTCCTAAACATTCTTAAAACTTGTAAAACTAGTTGATGTCCCTTAATCAAGGATCAAAATTCTTCTTAAAAAAAATATTGTAACCGAGATTAATAAAATCAGTGGTCTACATAGTGCCCAGTCTTCATCCCCTTAGGGGGATCGATATCCTTTTGTGTGATTGGAAATTTTTGCAATTTTTCTTATGCTCTCAATTTTCACTAAGTTAATAAGATAAAATCAGTAATAAAATCAATCACAACTGCAAAACAATAGTTTAGATTTCATTTTCATAGATTAGCTTAGCTTAGATTTCAATTTGTAGATTAGTTTCAATTTCACAATTTACTTTCTGCATTTTAATTTGGAAATAAACCATCCCCTCAGCTTCCCCTAGTATTTCTCTAACCCCTTGCAAGCCTATATTGATCTAGGGGACCCATCAGAACGAGGACTGGTCAATGCAGAGCAGTTTTAATTAGCAAAATCCAATAATTGTCATTATTCAATTGGGACAATAATTAGAGCTTGCTTGTGAAGTCAAACGAGATATTCCTTGAGATCATGGTCCTCCTCGTGTTGTACCTTCGACATTACTCTTTGAAATTGTTAATTGTATTGAACTTGTGTGTGAAGTCAAGGGGATACTCCCCCCATTGGACCTCCAACATAGTTCTTTGTAGTCAATTTGAGGGAAAGTCTGTAGAAGGTCCCATCTAGATTAGATTTCATTTTGCAATCACTCTGCACACACAATTCACACTTATAAGTGGGCTTGTGTTAGAGTAATATTTGCCTCACCCTATACAATCTTGTAGAGAGGGCCTTATTCCATCCCTCCATGCAGACTTACTTTCCCTAATTGATAAATCCAGAGACAAAAAAAATATTTTTCCACTTGTACACACCTTGCAAGCTATACAACAAGCATATACGCTGGCTGCTCCACTACAACCCATGTACATCGAGATTTGTTCCAGAAAATCAAAATTAAATGTCGGGCTTCCATGTCATGATAGGAGATCTCTGATCCTTGGCCTTTCATATACTTGAAACGTTTTGACTTGGCCCTTCGGTTGCATTTTTAAGGCTACAAAGAAGCCAATTCCGAGCTATGGAAAAGGAGAGAGAATTCAACTTTGAGAGCAAAGTTACTCTGGAGAAATTATTACTTCGTTATTGAGTCTATATCCCTTTGTCCTTTAAGTCTGAACACAATGTTCATCCCCCAAGATCTTCCCTTATTGATGGAGAACCTCTTTGTCTCCCTTATATGAGCTCACCTTTGGTGGAGGATTGAAGTGGTGGAGGCCCAGTTGGAAGGAACTCAGTTTCTTGGTTCCGAACCGTGCTGACACAGAACTCTGTAATGTTTTCACTTCTATTGATCATTGATTAATAGAAATGCTCCTTTCCCATCCAATTGATATCTTGCAAATATATGTGTTATGATCCATGCGCATGTTTGTTTTGTATATTAATGGATTATGCTATCTAATGTGCTAACTTGTTATATCATCACTATATGCTTGCTCTGCTTGTTTGTTGAGAAATTTTTGTAGGTATAAAGCTTTGAGTCAAAGTGCACAACGATGGACATCATCAAACGTTTGGACGAGGTGGGCCTCTTTCTTACTTCTCTTGCACATTAGTTTATATAGCATATGTTGGAATTGAATTGATTTCTATAGTCATACCTCTCTGTTGTGGTTCACCCTAGCCATAGAGAGATTTTCCTCATAATAGAATTGCCAACCATACTGGGGATGAATCTTCTTTCTTAGGGTTTGGAGTACTTTTCTCCTTAGATTGCTCTCATTTCTATTGTGGTTCTTGTTGTATCATTGCTTGACAACTCTTGTTCACTATGGGTCTGAGTTTTCAACCTTTCTCCCTTGCCTGGCCTTGTTTCAAAGCATATACATGCCTTTTTTCTTGACAATCACGTATACACGCAGGCTGTCTCACTGCAAGCTGCGTATATATGCTATGTTTGCTCAAACAATCACTACACCTTTTCTCCTTACTTATTTGCTTGGTGTGGTGTTTTCTGGGTGGGATTTGATGCTTGCTGAGCCTTCTTAGGTCTCTGTAGTGCTTGTTGAGTACCCGTGGGATGACATGAAACCCTCTTTTGGTTGAATTTTTTGGCGAAGTTTTTCTCTTCATATTCTCATTTTTATTTTCCTTGTACATTGGGATGGGTGTTTCATTGCTTGATATCCTTCTTGAGTTATCTCTCTTTTATACACAGTAGGGATATATATCAAGTTACTTTTCAGTCCATGCATTTTAAGTTTCGATATATTGAAAATACAAAAAAAATAGGCATTTTGCATTGCTTGGTTTTTTTTGTCTTTTGAGTTTTTATCATTAGCTTAGTGCATACAATGAAAGGTTGCATTTTTACTTCTGAATCATAGAGTTGAATTTGAAAATTGCATCATTTTTAGGAGCATATCATACATTAAAAGTTAAAGTTAGACTTTGCAGTATTTTCATATTTTACTTTCTTGCACAGTCATAATACCATGAGTTTCATCACCATACCTTTTTGAGTAATCATGGCCATAAAATAAACATTATAATTTAAAATTTATTAGTAACGATTTTATTTTCTAGGGTGCACAAACTAGCCTAGGATTTAGTGGCTTGGAATAGGATTTTGTGAGTAAACTTCTCCAAGGCAATTAAATCAACATATGTGTATGAGAAAGGGAGTTGAGAAGTCCATTGTATAATTGGTAAGATCAGGAGGCTCCGCTCACACCGGAGTTAATCATGAGGCTGCACAAAGTTGGTTGAAGGGATATCCCCCGGATACTCGCCTAGCATCGGAGATATTTCTGTGGATTTATTAGTATTTGGCGATCTTGCTAGTGCCCATACCTCCATGAGAGACATTGCTTTCAAGGTTTTGGGCTTTGCTACCCTGCCCATATGGTGATTTAGACTTACGACTGTTCGCCTGTGCATCGGTTATATAATGGTTTATTAGTTTCTTGACTTAGGTATCTCATGGGTTACTTGCAGGGTTTATTTTGCTAGTACCCTGGGTCAGATAGGGGTCATATAACACACAACCTTTATGGAGGATTACCTCTCTGGGGGGATCTGACCGACTAGTTGTTAAGCCCACAAGGGCCCCTATAATGGATTTGTTACCTCTAATCTTTAGCGGGGAGTCTCAGGTCCCTCTTGTATGAGACATACCTTCTTTAGGGAGGGAGGCCACTCAACCACTTTACCCCATTTGCATGCATATTGGTCATTTGACTTTTGGTGTGCTCTTTGATTACTAGTTGGCCTTAAGAGCCTATATTGAGCCCTCATTATGGATAGTGGAGTCCCTTTGGCTCCCTCGTTTACTGCTACTTACCCCATGATGCCCACTCAGTTTATGGGGATGAATCCTCCTATTTCTTATAACGGTATGCAGAACTTTGGTACTCAATCCATGCCTTGGGTCTCTAGTCATTCTCCCGTTGATATGCCTTCACCCTTGGGATCCTCTCCCTGGTCCACTTATATGAATCCTAGCATTGGCTCCGGGAGCACCATGGCCCCAATGCTTACACCTTCGTTTGATATGATTCATTTCCCCCAAGCTTCCTTTACGATGGGAGGTTGGAACCTCCCCTCTTATAGATCCAACCTGGTTATTCTCTTTCAGGATCCAATACCCAGATGGGTGCTTATTCTACCTACTACACTCCATCCATGTATCCTCCATCCTCCATGTCAGTTCCTTTAAACACTTTTTCCATGGCAAGTCCTCATGTATCCCCGAGTGTTTCATACAGGGAAAAATAGTTTTACGGTTTGGGCTACCCGTTTCACAGGTCCCCTTCACAAGGGGGAAACCTATATCCTCACTCGAATAATCATTATCATACTTCCATCTCTTCATAGACTTCAGTGATGACGCCCTTTCATACTTCTCTGAATCAATTAAATAGAGGATACTCCTTTCTGGACATGGATAGAGGGTAAACCAAGACCCTTCTCGGCCTGCAATGTTTCAAAGTCAATCTTTCCCTAGACCTTGGCATCAAATGCCACAATCCACGGCTAGTCCAGTCACTGTCAGACATACTGGAGCTCCATCACCAACCTCTTCCAGTTATGTTGGAGATGGGTCGACAACTTCTACAAGTTATGTTGACAACCTGTAACCGACCGTTGCTAATCATGCTAGGGGCACCACTTTAGTTGCCACAAGTTATATCAATGCCACATCTCCAACCTCTAAGTACAATGTAGGATATGACTCCCCCACCTTTTCCTGTCATGTTGATAGTATGCCACCGACTATATTGAATGACACTAGGGGCATTGAGAATCCCAAACACCTCATACGTAAGCCTAAATTCCTTTGCAGGACTTGTGAAGGAAGCCATCTTACTCATTTATGTCCAGCGACGATAGGGATACCAGAAGCGTGGGGATCACCTAAGGGCCCCTCGGATTTTGAGGTGTGTGTGATTTCCCCGCTCCTTGTTCCTCTGATTGACACGATAGTAACACCATTGCAATCCTCTCTTGATCACACCCCCATTCTCGAGGGTGATGTATCCCTTATCCCTGTTATCCTGCATCCTCTTTAACCTAGAATTGAAGAAATGATCGTACCAGTGCAATCTCTGGTCAATCCTACTCTCCCTGAAGAGAGTGATGCATATTTCAATTACGTTGTCAATATTCCCTATCTTGCACCTTCTGAACGAGAGATAGTTTTTCTTTCACCAAATCCTCTCCCTCTTGGTTTTGAGGAGATAAATTTTGACTAGGATAATTCATTGGAGTATCCAATACCCCTGCCTATGAATTTTGCAGTAAGAGACAATATTTGATCTATCACAGAGACTATATACTCAGTTAGTGCTTTATCCTCCTCGACTTGGAGAGCTTTGGATTTTCCCAAGCTTATGTCAGCTATTTGTAAAATACTGACATTCCACAGAAGGTCGGTACAGGAGACTTGGCCTCCCCCATTACATATTGATTAGAACAAAATAACGAGTTTAATTTAAGCTCTTTTCCATCTCGTCTTTAAAAAAGAGAAAAGATTGCTGAGTGATTTGTCCCTTTCACACTCATTAAATCGGCTTTGAAAGATCATGAGTCTTATTTAAGCTCTTTTCTGACTCGTTATCAAAAAGTGAAAAGATCGCTGAGTGAACTTGTCTTTTTCACACTCGTAAATTGGTTTTCAAGAGACATCTAGTTGGCACAAGTTTATCCCTTTTTCACACCAAGTAGACTAAAAGACATAAAAAATGACATTTTTGGGGGTTAAGTTGTGATTGCATCTCATGCCCCTGCTTGTAGTATTGATCCTATAGTCAGTTTTCGCTTTGCGTTATAAATCGTTTGCCTCAACAGTTTTGCATCCTCAACCAAGTAGAGCCTAGTTTATATCCTTCACAATTTGACACCCTATACCTAGGAGGGAACATTCCCCTGAGTGTCCATCTCTCGCATGCACTTCCCTGCATTGAGCATAGGTATGTTCCACTGCTGGAACTAGTTTTGCTTACTTGCGACACTTGTTTCCTCTTCTGTATCATAACATTCGTTTGTTATGAAAAAACAAAAAAAAGATGGGCGAGAAGGGATTATTATCTTATATTGGCAGCAGTCGTGTCACCTTTGAGAAAAGCACAAAGTTATTTGAGTTCATTCATCATAATTTTGGGTTTAGCATGGCCTTAGGAAGCTGAGCTCGTTACAAAGTCTTCTCTACTGACCGATTTATCTTCCAGTCCCTACATAGAACTTCATTGATGCCTCCTGCATCTCATGATTTTATCATTGGGTCTATGATGCCAGAGTCCACCATATGTCTCTTGCTCTTGTTCAAAGGAAGTATATTAACCGGTATCGGCCACTCATCAGAACTCTCAACTTTGCATGTCGACCATACCCTCTGTTTGTCTAAGAATCACATGATACTGTAGTCCTATCATGCACCCTAGCCCTACTTTCATCATTGGTAAGTCACCTTGAACCCAACGGTCGTCATTTCATCATTGGTCATTGACTAGGTGGTTTTCCTTATGTTCGACGACAAGACATCTATTCACACATTGGGATTCATGCAATGTATTGGATGACATTAACCTTATTGGTGGTATCCTCACCTTTCTCAACATTTTTTCATCATTGGATGCTATTCAGAGGGTATTTTTTGTGTACCGCTTGCACTTGGCACATGCGAAAGACACACAGGGTCGTTGGTTCATGAACTTGATCTTCGTCCAATTTCCACCAAATCATGAAGCTCCTGCTTTGAACCTTGTGCTGACTGATGAGAGATTCCTTAATCCTCTCGTTTCAACAGGTTTATTTCCATCGACATCAGCCCATTTATTCTAGAAACGAGGCCTAGAGTCTTATGAGTACCTTGAGGTTTGCAGTCATTAGTGGCAGGCTCTCTCGCCATCGATAGTTGGGAATACATCAATGTCTCTTGATTGATGGATTCTTCAGGTGTTCGACATCGACTCCTCTATTCACACTTGTAAGAATGTACTTGGTGCCTTGATACCTACTTTCATTATCGATAGGTTGTCTCGTGTTTGTTAACGGCATACATCAATGACCGGTAATCAAACGATGTCTCATTGTGTTCGACCTCAACTCCGTTATTCACATGATGTAGACTTGCACCCTTGGCAGATAGTGTAGAAGACTTGAAGACATCACTATGTGGCCGCATCTTTCCTGAGCTATTGCTTCCTTTTCATTGGACCAATACCTATATGAATTCAGTGATCATGGGAGATCAGATTGTACTCCATGGTATACAAATATCTTCAGTTTGGTTTTGAGACTGGTTCTACTGGGCTTTGTTCGTGACTATGACAACTTTTTTGCATGTAACCACATTTGTATTTCCTATTCATGGCAACAAACACTTGTTTGGTATATTTTTCACATGGATCTGTAGTGTATTTTTGGCAGCCATGTATGAAAAGTTAGTACATAATGTAATGATCAATTGAGTTCATCCAGTTGGTTCTCTACCACTCCACTTCTAGGTTATTTATAATGTATTTCGGCCATCACAGATTCTCCTCTGACCTCACACATTAGGGGGCATTTGTTAGAGCAAGATTTGCCTCACCCTATACAATCTTACAGAGAGGGCCTTATTCCATTCCCCCATGCAGACTTAATTTCCCTAATTGATAAATCCAGAGACAAAAACAAATATTTTTCCACTTGTACGCACCTTGCAAGCTATACAATAAGCGTATACGCTGGCTGTGTTGCACTACAACCCACATACATCAGGATTTGTGTCAAAAAATCAAAATTAAATGTCGGGTTTCCATGTCACGATAGGAAACATTCCGACTCAGCCCTTAAGTTTCATTTTGAAGGCTATAAAGAAACCAATTCTGAGCTATGGAAAAGGAGAGAGAATTCAACTTTGAGAGAAAAGTTACTCTGGAGAAATTATTACTTCATTATTGAGTCTGTATCCCTTTTTCCTTTAAGTCTGAACACAATGTTCAACCCCCAAGCTCTTCCCTTATTGATGGAGAACCTCTTTGTCTCCCTTATATGAGCTTGCCTTTGGTGGAGGATTGAAGTAGTGGAGGGATAGTTGGAAGGAAATCCATTTCTTGGTTCTGAACCATGTCGACACGGAAGTCTGTAATGTTTTCACTTTTGCTAATCATTTATTAATAGAAATACTCCTTTCCCGTCCAATTGATATCTTGCAAATATATGTGTTATGATCCATGGGCATGTTTGTTTTGTATATTAATGGATTATGCTATCTAATGTGCTAACCTGTTATATCATCACTATATGCTTGCTCTTCTTGTTTGTTGAGAACTTGTTGTAGGTATAAAGCTTTGAGTCAAAGTGCTCAACGATGGACATCATCAAACGTTTGGACGAGGTAGGCCTATTTCTTACTTCTCTTGCACATTAGTTTATATAGCATATGTTGGAATTGAGTCAATTTCTACAGTCATACCTGTCTGTTGTGGTTCATCCTAGCCATAGAGAGATTTTCCTCGTAACATAATAGCGACCATACTGGGGATGAATCTTCTTTCTTAAGGTTTGAAGTACTTTTCTCCTTAGATTGCTCTCATTTCTATTGTGGTTCTTGTCGTATCATTGCTTGACAACTCCTCTTCACTCTGGGTCTTAATTTTCAACCTTTCTCCCTTGAATGGACTTGTTTCAAAACATATACGTGCCTTTTTGCTTGACAGTCGCGTATACATGCAAGCTGTCTCACTACAAGCTGCATATATATGGTCTGTTTGCTCAAACAGTCGCGTACACCTTTTCTCCTTGCCTGTTTTCTTGGTGTGGTGTTTTTTGGGTAGGATTTGATGCTTGCTGAGCCTTCTTAGGTCTCTGTAGTGCCTATTGAGTACCTGTGGGATGATAGGAAACCCTCTTTTGGTTGAATTTTTGGGTGAAGTTTTTCTCTTCATCTTCTCATTTTTATTGTCCTTGTACATTGGGATGGGTGTTTCATTGCTTGATATCCTGCTTGAGTTATCTCTCTTTTATACACAATAGGGATATATATCAAGTTACTTTTCAGTCCATGCATTTTAAGTTTCGATATATTGAAAATACAAAAAAAAATAGGAATTTTGCATTTCTTGGCATTTTTTGTCTTTTGAGTTTTTATCATTAGCTTAGTGCATATAGTGAAAGGTTGCATTTTTACTTCTCAATTGCAAAGTTGAATTTGAAAATTGCGTCGTTTTTAGGAGAATATCATACATTAAAAGTTAAAGTAAGACTTTGAATTATTTTTATATTTTACTTTCTTGCAAAGTCATAACACCATGAGTTTCATCACCATACCTTTTTGAGTAATCACGGCCATAAAATCAACGCTATAATTCAAAATTTATTAGTAACGATTTTATTTTCTAGGGTGCACAAACTAGCCTAGGATTTAGTGCCTTGGAATAGGATTTTGTGAGTAAACTTCTCCAAGGAAATTAAATCAACATATGTTTCTGAGAAAGGGAGTTGAGAATTCCATTGTATAATTGGTAAGATCAGGAGGCTCCGCTCACACCAGAGTTAATCATGAGGTCGCGCAAAGTTGGTTGAAGGGATATCCCCTGGATACTCGCCTAGCATTAAAGATATTCTATGGATTTATTCGTATTTGGGGATCTTGCTAGTGCCCATACCTCTGTAAGAGGTGGTGCTTTCAAGGTTTCAGGCTTTTCTACCATGCCCATATGGTGATCCGAACTTACGACTGCTCGCCTGTGCATCGGTTACATAGTGGTTTATCAGTTGCTTGAATTAGGTATCTCATAGGTTACTTGCAGGGGTTATTCTGCTAGTACCCTGGGTCAAATAGGGGTCAGACAACACACAACCTTTATGGAGGATTACCTCTTCGGGGGATTTGACCGACTAGTTGTTAAGCCCACGAGGGCCCCTATAACTAATTTTGTTACCTCCGATATTTAGTGGGCAGTCTTAGGTCCCTCTTGGATGAGACATACTTTCTTTAGGTAGGGAGGCCACTCAACCACTTTACCCCGTTTGAATGCATATTGGTCATTTGACTTTTGGTGTGCTCTTTGATTATTAGTTGGCCTTAAGAGCCTATACTGAGCCCTCATTATGGATAGTGGAGTCCCTCTATCTCCCTTGTTTACTGCTACTTACCCCATGATGCCCACTCAGTTCATGGGGATGAATCCTACTATTTCTTATAACAATATGCAAAACTTTGGTACTCAGTCTGCGCCTTGGGTCTCTAGTCATTCTCTCGTTGATATGCCTTCACCCTTGTGATCCTCTCCCTGGTCCACTTATATGAATCCTAGCATTGGATTTGGGGGTACCATGGCCCCAATGCTTACACCTTCGTTTGATATGAGTCATTTCCCCCAACCTTCCTTTACAGAGGGAGGTTGGAACCTCCCCTCTTACAGATCCAATCCTGGTTATGCTCTTTCAGGAGCTAATACTTAGATGGGTGATTATTCTACCTACTACATTCCATCCATGTATCCTCCATCCTCCATGTCAGTTCCTTTAAACACTTTTTCCATGGCAAGTCCTCATGTATCCTCGGCTGTTTCATACCGGGAGAATCAATTTTATGGTTCGGGCTACCTGCTTCACAAAGGGGCAACATATATCCTCACTCTAATAATCCTTATCATACTTCCGTCTCTTCACAGACTTTGGTGATGATTCCCATTCAGACTTCTCCGAATCAATTAAATGGAGGATTCTACCTTTCCGGACAGGGATAGGGGGTAAACCAGGGCCCTTCCCGACCTGCAATGTTTCAAAGTCAATCTTTCCCTAGACCTTGGCATCAAATGTTGCAATCCATCGCTAGTCCAATCATTGTCATTCATACTTGAGCTCCATCACCAACCTCTGCCAGTCATGTTGGAGATGGGTCGACAACTTCTACAAGTTATGTTGACAGCCCGTACCTGGTCGCTGCTAGTCATGCTAGGGGCACCATTTTAGTTGCCACAAGTTATATCAATGCCACATCTCCGACCTCTGAGTACCATGTAGGAGATGACTCCCCCACCTTTTCCTGTCACGTTGATAGTATGCCACTAACTGTCTTGAACGACACTGTGGGCATTGAGAAGCCCAGACACCTCAGATGTAAGCCTAAATTCCTTTGCAGGACTTGTGAAGGAAGTCATCTTACTTGTTTATGTCCATCCACAGTTGGGATACCAGAAGCGTGGGGCTCATCTAAGGGCCCTTCGGATTTTGAGGCATCTGTGGTTTCCCCGTACCTTGTTCCTCCGATTGACATGACAGTAACGTTGTTGCAATCCTCTCTTGATCACACCCCGATTCTCAAGGGTGATGTATCCCTTATCCATGTTATCATGCATCCTCTTCAACCTAGAATTGAAGAAATGGTCGTACCAGTGAAATCTCTGGTCAATCCTACTCTCCCTGAAGAGAGTGATGCGTCTTTCAATCACGTCGTCAATATTCCCGATCTTGCACCTTCTGAACGAGAGAGAGTTGTTCAACTGGGATAATTCTGTGGAGTGTCCAATACCCCCGCCTATACTTCACAATAAAATCACTTAACAAACTCTTAATAAAATTCATCAAGATCACTTGCAATACATCTTCATTACATCAACATTTTCATTTATCTTGCAACAATATTTATATTATTTCCATTTAAGCATTTGTATTTGATTTCATAGTATATCTTTTACATGAAGGTACTTTACATGCTTTTATATTTATCATAAGCAATTTCCCTTATGTGTCTTACATGTTGCAAGTGTAGATATATTTGTATATTTCTCTTGCTTTAATAAAATCCTAGATTTCATTTTGTACTTAGCTTAGTTCAATCCTTAGTCGTTTTCTTAGGGACTACCCCCCTTGGCTTCGCTAGGAGTCAACCTAGACGGAAAAGTTGAGGATCAGGTGACGACACCTTGACTTGGGACTTGGCCCCTAGGAAACACCCAATGGATTGAATATTTATTCCATGTTACCCGAGGTGTGTATAAGGCGGAAACATACCTGAAGGAATCCTATAATAAGAATGAATCACCTCTACAACCTTCTCTCTTAGTTACTCAACTATACCACCACCTAGATCAAGGTTGTTAAGGCAATATCAAGGTGGTTCAATGAAATATCTTTCAGATTTGGAAGGATGAAGTTTCTTGAACAATCAATGATATTAACTAAGTCAAAACTAGTCAAGGGAATGTCCCAAGCACTACAAATCAATAAGAAAGCTATGGTTGTCATAAAACTTGTATTCACATATTATTACCTCAACAAATGACCAAGTTACAATTGCAGAAATATAACAGCCCTTAAAACAAATAGACATGCAATTGAAGAGGGATGAAAATTCAAGCCTAAACTAGGGTTTTAACTAACAAATGCTCGCTGAAAAGTTAATGGCATGAAACACCCTTAAAAATCCAATATGTCAAACCCTAGCAAGCTGAAAATTGCAACAACAATACAATAAATGATGTCAAACAAGATTCCAAATGTGAAAGGCTAAGAAGAGATTGGAAGTTGCAGATAAGTCATAATCTAATCATAAAACATCAAAGGAGAGATAAAACTAGGGTTCAAGGTAACTTGTAAGAGAAACAAACTAATGTCATCTAGCTTCCCTGGGCATATGGATTCAAAGATGTAGTTTCTAGGAGGGAAAAGGCAAGATAAAGACCTAAGAACTAAACCATAGGGTAGTCGACTATAAACCCTAGGTATTAATACTTCAAAAGAGCAACTCAAGGTAGTCCACTATAAACCCTAAGAGACCATCCTATGTCTTCCCGAAACAATTAGCAATATACCAAGATGGATCTTGGTTAAAACCCTAGAGTAGTCCACTACAAACCCTAGAACTTTAACCTACAAGAATAAGACTAGGGTAGTCCACTACAAGGTTTATTCAAGAAAATATAAGATAGCATGCAATTATCACCACTTTGATAAGACATCCACTTAA
>JASDQU010374980.1:72915-83351 GCA_032191745.1 Picea mariana | reverse complement strand
TGTGGGAAGTGTTTGTAAACCCGCCGGGATATTGAACAGGTCTGCTGGCAGCGGGTAAATGCAAGCATGACGCCAAGACAACTTCGCCGGGGTACTGAACATGCCTGCTGGCAGCGAAGCAATGTCGGGTACATGAAAATCTGTGAAAAAATATAAAAAACCTCTTTAATGTCCTTTATTCTGATCTAGAACTTCTTGACAGGATACAGATGTCTAAGTGGGTCAAATGGCAACACTGTCGAGGCTATGGATGCCTGCTGGTAGTAGTGGCCATGCCAACAGTATTGAAGATTTTATCATTAATATCGTGACTTGCTGATCTTAAGACTATTATTAGTTTTCATCTTTTGAAATAGCGTTGGAAAAGATGGTAAATGATGATGTTTGTACAATTTTCTGGTTGTTGTTTTTGAGTTGAAATTTTCTTTGCTGTTCTAATTTGAATTTTATTTCTTTTGACAGAGATAACTGCTTCTCCTAGTGTGTCGCCATTGTTGGCAGCCAATTCAATTTTTTCAATTGCCCTATAAGCTGCCTACACCTATGCCTTCTAAACTTCAAATTATCCTCGCATTTTGCAAATAAACGATATTTTCATTCTTTGCGACATTTGCAAATTGGTCTCCATTTAGTTTTCACCACTGTAAGCGTGAAAAATCCTCTATCGTTGCTCGAAATGTCATGATCTTTTATTGATATTTTGAATGGCACTTACCTTTGGATTATCATCAAGTGGCTAAAATACTTTCGAACTGTCCCTATTGCCTATTCTTACTTTAATTGCGCAACTCGGTTTTTATTTAATTGGTAAGGCATTGAGCATGTGAATTTATGGGTTATACTTATTTTTATGAATTGCATAGGGGTCATGGTTTACTTTGTTTTATATGATGTGATCCTTATCGTTATAGTTCTTGCCTTGTAAATTTTATGCAAATGGTTGTCACAATGTTTTAAACCTTTGATTAAAATGTTTGATTATGCAATGGCGCGTTGGTTAAACATATGGGTTTGATTTCACATTTGAATGTTCATAGTTTGAATGGCGCATTGATATATCGTTTATCGTTTGATTTTTGGGTCGACTAAATAATTTGATTTGAAATATGTTATGATTGTTTCAACAAAGGGCTAATACTCCGGTTGTACTTTGCAATTAATATTTTGCATGGCGATAAGTGATTCCACCACCCTCGCATGTGCACATTAATGCCTCCCCTTTGATCGTTCATAGTGGTTACACCGAATGTCTCTGTGTGCTGGTGTTTTCAACCCAACCCTTACCATGTGCCCGCACCATGGCTCCAGTTGTGAGGGATGAACCGAATGGTAGCCAGGCTCTGTTGATGTTTGATAGTGCCCGTGATAACCTTGAGGAATTTGGGTGGCTCCCGTTCATACAGAAATTTGATGGTTTTAACCTCGGCGTTGCTAGGCAATTCACATTGACCTTTGATGGCTATCGAACCAAGGTCGGGGATGTTCAATTGCAAATTGACGAGAAATTTCTCAGTTTAGCTACGGGTTTACCTATCACTGGGCAGAGATGGTCCAAAAACTGCAAGGTAGAAGAAGTCCCTTGGACTTTGCTCTTTCAGTCATGTAAGGTTAGCTCCTGTGATAAGGGTTTGCCCGTGACCATGCTGAAACAACGATGGCATGACTTGTTGATGGTTATCAAGCAATTCATCACCTGCGAGGGTCGGTATGGGTTTGTTTTCTTACACCACCTTCATCTAATTATGGTTTTTATGGGTTTCGAGCTTAATATGCCATACTATCTGCATAGAAGCCTGTTCAAAATGTCTAAGAAATATAAAAGGAACCAGGCTGATAGCATCCTCTTTCACTATGGGCTGGTTAAAATGATTGTTGTTTGTCATCTGGGGTTACACCGAGACTGTTGGGATGTTTTTCTTGCACGCAATAATTTTGTGGATTTAAATCCACCACAGGTTGACAAACCTGTGGTGAGCGAAGGTAAGATTGTGCCCCCGGTACCCTACAACATTCTGTTACCTAAACCCTTACCTGAATCACCTATCGACCTACCCCATTCTGTGATCAAGGATGCTGAGATTGTTAAGCCTATGGATAAAAAGCCTAAAGACAAACCCAATGCAAATGCCAAAGGCAAAAAGACTGCCCGTCTAATCTCTCGCATGGCGAGGAACAAACCGAAACCCCCTCTCAATCCTGAACCTATTGTGCTAAGTGAAGACTCTGATTCAGAGGTCGAACGTTTTTGGGCAAGTGAGTATCCCTATTCGGAAGGTCTGTGTGCCAAACCCTCATACGACTTCGTGACCAACCTGCCACCTTGTTTGAAAAATGACCCAGATTACCCTGGCATTAACCTGCCATGTGAAAACCCCGATCACATATCTAAACCCTCTCCTACTCTGTCGAAGTCTACTGTGCCACCCTGTGATCAATGCAGCTCATGGCTGGAAAGATATTATCTCGATGTGCCTATGCTACAGTCAAAGATTAAATCTTTGGAAGACCAAGTTACACTGCTTACCCGTCAAAAGGCCAAGTTACAGACCACTGATAAAATACAAAGAACAACAGGCTCCATTTTATTTAAAAATGTGGAGTCAGCTACAGCGGTCGTGAATTCTAAGCTGGCGTAGTTGGTTAGCCTCGCCACACAGGTATGTGTAATATCAAATTTTTTTGTAAATAGTATGAGTTTATATAACAATTCAAATTTGGTTTGAATAGCTCTGTTCAGTATTGATTGGTTTCATTACATTGTATACTCAGCTTTGCTTTGACTGAATGGAATTCTCTTTAGTTTCGATTAGATTTTAATCAATCCGATTTGATTTGATTTGGATTTGAGTTGTTTGATTTTATCTAAAAAGAATGCTCTGTCAATTGGAAGTCGTTTGTATCTGTTATAGACGCAAGTTGTTTCTCCTATTTCGATTCTGAACAGGATCACATATCGTTTTGGTTTCGTTATAATGTATGTGCTATGATTGGTAATGATTGTAATATGGTCAACTGTTATGGTTTTATATCTATATGGCTTTCGACCAACTCGAATACCGTTTGGATTATTGTTAATATGATGCTGTATGAATCGTGAATGGATTCAATTCGTAACGGTTATGTGAAACCCAACCGATTAATTCATTGTGGTTTGCTGTTAGAACGACCCTGTTATCGGTTGGATTTGTAATGAATATTTAGTTACAAGTTGATTTGTAAAACGAGATTGGATTCACTGTTATTCTATGTTCAACTCAGTCACGATTTGTTTCTATTATTACTCAGTTTACGATTATCACTTCTGTCGACTTGGTGATGGTTGTGATCATCCTTTGACCCTGTCTGTTGACTGTATAATGCCCAACGGTTGAAATCTATGGCAAATTTTGTTTGATATTATGCTGTTATATTTATCCATGATCATAACAGTCTTTCCGTCTTTGTATTCAATTAAAACGACATGAATCTTGTGCTACATTATTATAGCTATAACGAATGGATTCTCGTTGTGTTGGATTAGATCGTATCGTACATGATATGATTCACTATGGATTTCATTTAATATGAAATAGTCTTGCTATTCTTTGACCCGATTTTATGGTAAAATGAAACAAAGTATTCTCACCCCTATTTCGATTAAATCACTTTTGATTTTGTTTAATTTGAATGATAAAATCATTTGAATCATTAGTGATTTGTTTTTAATGATTATTAAAAGAAAATTGGATTTGATTCTTATAAAAAGATTTGATTTTGATTTCTATCTGATCCTGTATGCTATTTTAGACTAGCTACAGAATCAGATGATTCTGTAGCTAAGTCTGTAGAGTCAAATTTTTATTGTTTTTCAAATGAAATATCTTTCTAACTTGATATGTTTGGTCTATTGCAGATCAATTTGAAATTGCAGTGGATGTAATGAGCAGTTAGGGGATATTTCAAAGATTTCACTTGCATTTTACTTTCCTAGTTTAGTTGATTTTGGGAAGATTTCCCAGATTATGTAAAACAGTTTGATATTATCCACATGGAGGTTTTACCCTGTGGAGAGACTTATATATACTTATGATTTTTGTAATAATGTTCATCCTCATTCGTGGGAGAACAAGGATATGGAGTTTTAATACAACTGAAGCAGAATTTGGTGTTTTGTCACAGCTTTAGCTTCTCATTATATCAATATTTTGTTTCATGTTGTGTATATCAATTTGTATCTGGTTAATGACTACTTTAGATATCTTAATCATGTGCAAATGATATAATTTTAATCACTGTAATCCATATCTAGTTTCTTCCAAGTGTATAAAAGACATAACAATTGTTTAGTTCAGTTTGTGAATGACAGGTTTATCTTCTTCATAAGTTGAACTATTAAATATAAGTTTTTGCATAACAGGTTTCCCTTATTGCAGAGATTTATAAATTATAATATTGTTATGATTTTTTATTTCTTGTTTGTCCTGTTAACAATTCAAAGAGCAACACAACCTATCGTTTACGAGAAGCTTATGGACTAACCGGTGCGAGTTTCCTTCCTCCGACCAGCTTCAGAGTCATCACACATGGGACAAATTAGGAGCGTTTCCAGGTCAGTTAGCTACTTCTTTGTTTACTTTTCTATTTAGTGTGTAATTTAGATATAAGTCTAGTTAGATTTATATTAGATTGTTTAATTTCAGTAAATATATTAGATCGTTTAATTTCAGTAAGTTTTATTTCTTTTTCATCAAATATAAAAATCAAAAAACATATCTTGTTGTCATAGGGCAGAAATCACATGAGTTTTACAGGTTTTATTCAAATCTACCATTTGTGTATATTGTATATTTGTGAATAAGTTGTAATTCAATTAGTAATTAGATATTTAATTAATAGAGTTAGTGTAATAGTAATTAGTAGATTGTATATAATAGTTAGAGTAGTTAGTATTTAGTTTTAGTGTGTTATATTTGCTTTAAATAGATTAGTTAGTTTAGATTAGTTTTCTCTTTGGTTTCCTTGAGACCTTAGAGCGGCCAACGGAGCCGTTAAACCCGTCAGGTTGGTTCATTCCAAACGGCTTGGGTTATTTAGACAAGCCCGGACCGGTTCCACTCTCTCAATTGACGGACGAACAATTTCACCCGTCAACAGGTGCTTCATTTTTACCTGTGGTTTGTTCCAAGTTGTGATCGATACTCAAAAATCCTTCTTTACCCTTAAGACACGGGGGTAAATTTTTCACGAAATCATACTTCTCATCATGGGTAATAACCTCTCTCCTAGAGCACTAATTTTATGGGTCTTCACGAGCCAAGAAATTGTCTATATCACGATTTGGACACCGATCATCGATCTCGATCGGATCAATCAAGCTCAGATGATTACTCTTTCTATTTATTAATTTTCTTGAAATCAAACAACCAACATTCTTATTCTTGAAACTTAAATCTGTGCTCTGTGGTTTCTTTCCCTTACGAAAATTATTCACAATAGGTTTATCATTAACATTTAAACTAGAATAGTTCATAGGCACATGCCGATCCTTTTCTTTTAATTCGACAATTACTTGTTCCAGATATCTTCCATGTGAAAACCTACATGGTAATTCTTTATCCACAGGGGTTTCATCAACAACAAAGACTGATTCAATAAATTCAGGGCCATCAATTGAATTAACGACCTGGATTTCAGTTACTGGTATGTCTAAATTAGGGTTTATAATTAAAAGAGGGTTAACTGTAGCGTCGTCCTAGGTGAAGCCATTTATGATCAGAAAGGTCTCCCAATTGTCACCTTTTTTCGACAAGTGATAAACCAACAAGATTTTTATGAGTCCATGGTGAAATAGACTCGAATTGATACCCTGTCACTTATAGCATTTGGGCATTTTGTAAATACTCATAAACAGGTAAAAAGGAATATCCAACTCAAACCCTATGAAATTCATAAGTAGACGAATGTGGTACAGAGAAACTAGCCCATATCAACCTTCACATGTAACAAACTGCTTCAAAATTAAAAGGAGATTGTGCCATCTAGGTTTTAACAAAGCAATAGGAATACCTTTTGTACAATAAGTGGTTTCACGAGAAGCCATGAATAAAATTCATGGGACATCATCTAACTTAGCATTCTTAAACCACCTCTCACCTTTTAATGGGAGTCCTTTTGCCTTGCTCATGAAATCCTCTGTTAATTCCAACTGTATATCCCCAATCTTGGCTCTAAAGTCGTCAAACGTTTGTGCAAAATATTTTGCAGCCTGGAGATTATAGCCTTCAAACTTCTTGAGGAACACATCCCACCCATGAGCCTTCAGGTCATCAATTGTGTCATCATGGGATAGTAAATCTTGGCATCTGTTCGTCTTGATACGAAACATGGGTGCCATTACCACTGTGACAAGGATACAAAATATATCAGAAGGGATAGGTTTAGGTTTCCAATGGATGAGAAACCGAGACAGGTTTAAGTGAGATGTAATAGCATGAAAATCACAGAGTCTGGGGGCTATCATAAATCAGACAGGAGAATTGCAGAAAACGAAAACTAGAAGGTTCGTAAGAGTCCAAACCATTTCTCACGATGAGTGCCAAATCCTACAGAGTACAAAACCCTATGCGCATAATGAATGGTCTCATTAATGTTTTGGGCTAGCAAGGTGAAACAAAGATGCAAGTACAACATGCATGTACTAATTTACATGAATGTTGATATGACAATTGAACTCATGAGGACAATATCAATAGTTAATCAAAGTTCTTGTGCATTCAAACATTTCCACAATGAACTATAGAACCAATGAATTCATAATAACCATAATACACAAAGATTGCGATAGTGGATTAATCAACCATTTCATAAGATTTGAATTTTAATCATACATGGGTGACTTTTTAAAACGATATTTCTAAGGTAAAAGATTATGAGACCAATCCAAGTTTTATGTTTAAACTCATGCTTACAGTCATGAATTAAAAATAAAACAAATGAAAATGCAAATGGAAAAAAAACTCAATAAGGTAAACTTAACCCAATCATTGCCTTGAAACTCAGAAACATAAATATTTACAAATAGAAGGTGATGGAAGCTACAGAAAGGTATGATATTTTTGCGGGGACTTTGATTGAGAATCAAAATTATTGGTTTACATACCCGCTGCCAGCAGACCTATTTAACGTCCTGGTGAGTTTACATACACTTCCCACACATTATCGTGCTTTCAACCCTCTAGAATTTGTTTGTAGTTTGCATAAATTAATAATATTCAAGAGGGCGAGGTGATATGGAAAATATTATAGCTTGGAATAAAAAATTTGATATTTTACCAATTATTCTTCTGTTTTGATGACCTTCATCATGATTTGGACACTCAGATTTCAGTTAGGAAATCCTCTTGAGGACGAGAAGGTACAGTTGGATTGTTTTTCTAAAAATAGGGACAGCGCTAGAAGTTTATTAATGACAATCACGTCTACTTGTAATTTCAATGAGAAACTAGACACAATGATTTGAACAGAAAACCACTTCTATTGATCTGAGTTTTAGCGCTTACTGCTCAGGTTCTTGGAAAGTTATCAATTGTTGTGAATGAAAATTATGTTTTCCCTTCCACAAATGAGATGGTGACTTAGACATAATTATTCAGAAAACACATCAAAACCAAGAAAAATGAAAAGAACCAAAATAAAAAACAGAAAAGAAAATTAAAAAAAATATTTACAAAAGAGCGGAACATAAACCATCAGGTGAAATACCTTTTGAGAGAATGTCCATTCACTAGGAAAGTGTTTGGCTATCCCTCCAAATTATGCAGACAGAAAGAGCTAGGACCCAATTTTTCAGAAATTACAAATGGTCCCAGTCACAGATTTTGGAACTTGGTGTGTTCCCCCTTTCCCTCGTGAGCTTTGTCCCACTTGAGAACCAACTCTCAGACACCGAAATTCCTATATAAAGAAGAATTTGAATCAAACCAACTTTTTACAATTTGCTGATGCTGATCCAATTTCTTCTTTGCTTGTGTTCTCACTTCATCCAGTTTTAATAAGGCATTTATTCGATTTTCTAGAGGAGGGCACTCCTCTTCTTGAACTTTTTGTGACAATTGCAGAGAAGGAAGTAAAACATACAGAGGGATAATTTCTTCTCTTCCGTAGACGAGGAAGAAAGGGGAATTGCCAACAGAGGATTTTGGGGTTACCCTATCAACCCAAAGTGCATTATACAGTGCATTGTGCCAGTTGTTGTGATTTTCTGAGACTGTTCTTTTAATAATATTGATTAACTTTTTGTTCGTTGATTTTGCTAGGACATTTCCTTGAGGGTAGTAGCTTGCAGAATACTTTAGTTTAATCCATTTTTCCAGAGAAAAAACGTTCATATCAAGGGATGAAAAGTAAGAGGTGTTATAAAAAACTAGACATTCGGTAATGTCGAATCAAGTGATGATATGAGAGTTCAGGAAAGATACTACCTGATTTGTGTTCACCACTTTTAAAGGTACAACTTCAGACCATCTAGTAAAATAGTCTGTTGTTGTAATGATATACTTGTGCTACTGCAAAGAATAGGGATTAATTGGTCCTATGATGTCAAGGCCCCATTGTTGAAAAGGGGCATCTATAGTGACAGGCTGCAAAGGGAATGCTGCCTTTTTCACCCGTCCTGTAGCCTTTTGGCAAATTATTCATTTATGACACAACGCATGGGCATATTTAAACAAGGTAGGCCAATAGTACCCAGCTCTCAGCACTTTGTGGGCTGTGGTATCTCTGTCGAAGTGATCACCGACTTCACCTGCATGAAGTTCATATGGTACTTGTTCTACCTCTTCCTTATCTAAACAACACATAAGAACACCATCAAAGTTATTTCGAAACAATACATCATTTATTAACTAGAAAGATGCAGATTTAAGCCTAAGTGCTCTTCTGTTTTTAGGATCAAGATTGTGGGGAGTAGATCCATGTGTCAAATAAAATCTAATGTTCTCATAACAAGAATTGGATGTAACTTGTGCACAACTAATCTATTTTTGGTTGTGTTGATTTACAGTTGAGGCATTCATTTGAATTTCTTGTTCTTCAACTGAATCGGCCACTAGTTTACTCAAGCCTTAACCTCTAATAATTTGTGCAAGAGTTATTTCAAGGTCATATTCCTGTAATGAAGTCATCCAATTTTCCATTTTCTCACCCAACTCTTTTTGTACTAACATGTTTCTCATAGCAGTATAAGGAACAATAACCTTGGTTCTAGATTTCAAAAGGTAAGACTGGAAGTGTTTCACTACTTTGAAAACAACATATGCCTTCTGATCTACTAATTGATAATTAATCTCTGTTCCTTTAACATATGATCTCGTGAAGACAATGGGTATTTAATTGCTTTCAACATTTTTCTACGTAAGTACAACAACATAACATCGGTTGGAACCAAAGGTGTAAAGAGTGAAATATTGAGAAAAATCGGGACTCATCAAGGAAGGGGCTTCTATTATTGATTTCCTAATTGAGTCAAAAGCCTAACTTTATTGTGGTCCCCAATGATACAAAACATATTTTTTAATTAAATTCTTTAATGGTCTTACCATTTCTGAGAAACTTGGGACAAACCTTCTGATGAAATTAATCTTGCCCAAAAAGGACTGCAAGGTTTTTTTGGAAGAAGGAGGGGGGAGTTTAGAAATAGCTTGGGTTCTTTCAGGGTCAATAATAATTCCATTGTTAAACACTATAAACCCAAGCAATTTACCTTTCTCCACTGCAAAGACCTATTTCTTAGGGTTGAGAGATATGCCGAACTTGCAGCATCATTCTAGGACAACCCTGAGGTGAGACAAGTGATATTTCTTGTTTTTAGAGAAGATGGTGACATCATCAAGGTATACCATGACAGAATGGTTAATGAGGCCACATAAATACATATCCATTTCTCTCTGAAAAGTGGCGCCAACATTTATCAGTCCAAAAGCCACTTTCTTGTAGGCATAAATGCCCCATGGGGTGCGAAAGGTGGTTTTAAGTTGATATGAGGGGGACATGAGGACTTGGTTGTATCTTGAAAAACCATCTAGAAGAGATAGTCTTTCAGAACCAGACACTTGTTGTAGGATTTGTTCCATTGGAGGAACATGGTAGTTTTCTTTATCAAATGTTCGGTTTAAGTTTCGAAAATCGACACCAAGTCAAATTTCACCACTTTTCTTCCTTACAGGGACTAAATTATACACCCATTCCGTGTGCCTAAATGGGAAAATTATCTTGGTAGTTAGTAATTTGTTTAGTTCTTTTTTAACAGTGGGTTCCAATTTAGGATGCATCTTCCTCAATTTCTGTTGAAAAGGCTGAGTTTGGGGTTTCATAGGGATAACATGTTTTATGATGTTAGGGTCAAATGTTTTCAAGTCATCATACACCCAAGCAAAAACGTCTTTAAATTCTTTAAATAG
>JASDQU010374979.1:96126-124564 GCA_032191745.1 Picea mariana | reverse complement strand
CATCAAATTTATCTATTCAATCAGATAAAATAAAAGGATTTATCATTCCCCACATATGCATCATTTGGCATACCAATTTTTTCCAAATGTAATCAAACATTAAATTAATTTAACCAATGTGCTAATGTCCATGACCACACTCATACACAATGTACCCTTGCATTGATTTCAATTTACCACATTTCATATCAGGGACTTTTCCAGGGTGCGTTGGAACTCAACGAACCTCCCAACTCAGGGATCATCTATCCACATTCATTATTATAGAAAGAGTTCCGCTCCTGCTTTGATCTAATCATAGCCTTAAACTGACACACATGAGACTAAAATTTTCACATGAATGCATTCCAACATTTTGTCGTTTTTACTTCATATGAGATATGAGAGATATTTGATGTATTATTATTAGGATGAGTGTTCCATATATAGGGAACATAAGGTGACCATCCATGAAACGATGCATCCCTTGAATAATCAATAACTATTTATTATTATCATTTACTTATTATACATACTATATTTAATAATCAATAATAATTATATTACTAATTATTATCTTTAGAGAATGTCTTCTCGATGTTGTCCAAACATCAACACTCCCTCTCAACGAGGGAGACATTCGGCAACATGTCACTCTTGTATTTGAAGTATACAAAATTCAACCTAGACTCATGACACTTTAAATATTTCAGTCTTGGGAGACATCTCTCTCCCTCCTGAACTGAGGAGAAAATCCTTCCACGGTTGTCCCTATGAGCCAATTAAATCTCTCTAAGATTAGGCTCACCTTGGGTCTGCATGTAAAAGCATATAACATCTTGAGTCTTTATCATTCCTTGTCAAATCACGATGACTAGGAAAAAGACTATACCAAGATCTTTCACCACAGGCACACACCTATGAGTGAATGTCGGCTTGATGCTAACTGACACTTGGAAATCACTTCAAGCACCTCGAGTCCATATTATTCCTTGTCATGATCAAGGAAGAAATACGTCTAGGCCCATTTATCACAAGTGCACCTTTGTGATAAATGCATCCTATCTCCTTTTGTCTGCAGCCCAATCTAGGAGAGGTTATGCCTGATGTTGAAACATCAACACTCCCTCTTAGCTAGGGAGGTATCTTTCCATAGTAGTACACAACTATTGTCTAGAGACATGCAGTCTCCACCAGTGGTACAAAACCACCATAGTAGTAAAAGATTTGTCACACATGACACTCCCAAGTGGACTTCTAGAGGCTACTCCCTCTAGGAACACTTAGGGTCAACTCCCCATAGTGTGAGACATCAAGGGTCAAATCCCTTGACACGTCCTCATGTTCTCTGAACATGGGACGATGAGCTATAAGACCAAATGTACTTATTCCTTCTCGAATAAGTGTTCCACTTATCCCTTTTCGAATATGTGTCCTCACATATCAACTCAATTCAGAGTACGATCTGGATAAAATTTATCACACATGGCACTCCATGTGGAATTCTAGAGGATACACCCTCTAGAAACACTAGGGTCAACTCCCATAGTGTATGACATTAAGGGTCAACTCCCTTGACATGTCCTCATGTGATCTCCACATGGGACGTTGGGTTATAAGCCCAACTGCACTTATTTCTTCTCGAATAATTGTTCCACTTATCCCTTCTCGGATAAGTGTACTCACAGATCAACTCAACTCAATTCACAGAGGAGTACGATCTAGAGAAAGGTTGTCACACATGGCACTCCATGTGGTCTTCTAGAGGCTACATCCTCTAGAAAAACTAGGGTCAACTCCCATAGTGTATGACGTCAAGGGTCAACTCCCTTAACATGTCCTCATGTGCTCTCCACATGGGACGTTGGGTTATAAGCCCAACCACATTTATTCCTTCTCGAATAAGTGTTCCACTTATCCCTTCTCAGATAAGTGTCATCACAAATCAAATCAACTTATTCATAGAGGAGTATGATCTGGACAATATCTCAGGAAGATGCAAACATCAACACTCCCTCTCAGCGAGGGAGGTATTCTTTGCCAATCCAAGTCTGTCACAAAAGTACTTAAACTTCATCCGGGTTTGGTAAGAACATCAACAACCTACTCATATATAGGAAGGTACTACACCAATACTTCCTTCCTCTGCACCATGTCTCGGATGAAATGGCACTTGATCTCAATATGGTTCAATTTGTCATGAAACACTAGATTATCAAATATCTTCACATAACTTTGGTTACGATAATGAATAATGGTGGAATCCAGCACATGTTCGGATAGATTTGCAAGGAGATTGTGAAGCCACACTGCTTCATGGATTGTCATACTCAATGCAATGTATTATGCTTCTGTTGTGCTCAACACCACAGAAGTCTATTGAGCAATAGGAGCAAATGTCTCCTCATAATCTATTCCCTCCACCTGAGATAATCCTCTAGAAAAATATATTTCTTTGTGCTTCTCGATGCTTCTGTTAACTGCATGTTTGATCTTGTAGATCCATTTTGAAGTCACTACAAACTTCCCTTCATGTCTCGGAAAAATATCCACAGATCATTATTCATGATGGAATGATACTCCTCCATCATGGCATCTCTCCATACTGGCTGACTAGATGCCTCCTCATAATAATAAGGATTGGAATCAATGATGTGGTTAATAGCTGCAGTATAACATGGATATCTCTGAGGTTTATTTCTCTATTGAAAGGTACTAGAAGGAGCTTCATATCCTTCTGCCTCCTACAGAGTCTGACGAGCCCATGTAGGTCTCTTTCGACCTACTACAATATCTCTGGGAACATCAATTGGAACTACATGATCAACTGGATCAATTGGATCAATTTTATCAATATCCATGTGAGATCCTCTAGATATCTTAAAAAATACTTCCTCCTCAAAAGTAACATCTCTTCTCACCTCAATCTGTACATGACCATGGATGTAGATACGGTATTCCTTTGCCTCTGCAAAAGGAATTTGATAGTCTAATTGTTCACACTTTATACAATCTGAGTGAAGCACCAACAAAAATGATCTTTGGTCTGTTAGAATATTAGAATGTCATTGGCATTAAAACTCCTCTCATGACTTTGACTGTACCTCTAAAATGTCCTCTCAAGGCACATAGATTTTACACCACGAGAGAATTGTTTTGAGTGATTTTATTAATTGCATATTCATTGTATGCAAATAGAATAAAACCAGTAATTGTGTAGACTATTAACCATTCACTCAAAATTCTTCAATAGATGCCATTGATCCAACAAAAAATAAGGAACTATGTTTCAACCAAATAACATTCCAAGCATCATGTCTTAACAATGAACAATCTGATAACCAATGTAGTGATCAAAATATTTCTTGACAAATCTATGCATCCATTCATCTCTTTTATGAGATAATGTGAATTTAGGGTTTTTGTAGATCATAATTTTCATGGAGTGGATGGACCATGGTCCATGCACCCCATCCACTCAACCCTCTTTCCAATTAATGCACACCCACGGCCCAAACAAACCCTCGAACACTTTCATGATGGTGAGAGAAGAGCACACGACCCATGAGAATATAAAAGGAAGCTCCATATTAATCAACGACCGTGATCAAAACAACTCTGAAGTCACTGACAGATAAAATGAAGTGCGTCGGTAATATTGATGGCCATGAAGGAAAGTGCGCCTAATTCACCGGAGGACATATCAGGAAGAGGTCCGACCCTACCATAAGAAATGCAAGGAGAGAGGCTAGTGCCATAACTAGAGACCAAGAGAACAAACTGTCCAATACCATAACCAACGATCAATAACTAAAAAAGATTCTCTTTTATCCCAAGTTTGGATGACACTTCCATTGATATTACATTCGCACATTGAATTTTATCCCCAAGAACCTTGGCCAGAGGCGACATTATCAATCTTGCCCAAGTTTTTTTTTTTTATTACTGTCGGGTTCACCAATATTTCTGCATGCTTATTTCCTCTATCGTTGAAAGATCGCACCGTCCGGATAGGTCACATATTGGTTAAGATCGTGTGCAATATGCCTCGCTATGCCTGTGTCATTACTTCTTGTGTATGTCATTCTTGGAGAGACACCCTCCTCTTCTCTTCAATAACTCATCACAAGAAGAAGAATGGATTTACATTTCTATGTTTCACAAGACAATGGCAATGAAAGGATGCATATGGAGGGGTGACCTGCTGCATATGGATCCTGGTTTTAGCATGCACACAAAGGCTCTAGATGATCTCATGCCTCACTCAAAGGAAGATATTATCATGATCTTATTGGTTTCCAAGCCCAAACGCATTGCCCTGGATGCTTCCTTTCTTGAAGTAGCCAATAGCTTGGCATCCAAGGTCATCAAATTCTCATCTAACAGGTCAGACTTAAGGCTGAGAAAGTAGAGCTCACCTAGATCAATAGCCAATTCCAACACTGCACTCACACTCCCATTGTGAGCCGCTTGATATAAGCCTTCATAGTCTTCTTTTTAAATCCACGACCTGCTGATGGATCAAATTGCTCAGCAATTCAAGCAGCATAGCTTCAACTATAAACTCTCTTGCTTCTTACTTCCACGACCTTCCTTCATTCTTGTGTTCACACATATTCATAAGATTGGATGGACAAACAACACATTACTGCAAACACATAGCAGTAACCAGCTCTTAAAACAATTTAACTCTCATAGGTTTCCATTTCCCTTCTATTTTCCTGGGTCCTCCTGTGAGAGAGTCAAGCCCGGTCCTACTCTGATACCATGTTGGTTTTACTTCATATGAGATATGAGAGATATTTTATGTATTATTATTATGATGAGTGTTCCATATATAGGGAACATAAGGTGACCATCCATGAAAGGACGTGTCACTTGAATAATCAATAACTATTTATTATTATCATTTACTTATTATATATACTATATTTAATAATCAATAATAATTATATTATTAATTATTATCTTTAGAGAATGTCTTACCGATGTTGTCGAAACATCAACACATTCTTCCTTCACTAATAACCATGGTTTCATTATTCATAACCACCCAATTTCTCTCATTACAATCATTACAACTCTAGTAGAATATTGGAAGGTCCTCCTTCCATACTAAGCAATCCTATACATGCCCACCCATGCAAACATGCATTCCATCAATGCATTTAGTCATGTTGCTTGAATATTTTGCATGATTCAAAATTTACTGATTAGGTCTTAATTCATAATTTTTTTTCCCTCCCTACATGGAAATACCCAGCAAGACGCCACTCTTTCCATCCTACTACAAAAACACTCACAATTCAGGAATATAGCTAGGAATTTACAGCAAATACAAGGGGAATAAAATACTAATATCTATCTCTCTTCATCCCTCATTTTACTTTATATCAACAAAACTTTATCAAGGGAATCCTATCCCGAATTCCTCTTACAACTACCTGAGCATGATAGTCCATAATTATATGGTTACCATCCACCTCTAGATGTTAATCTAGCTCATTTTTTGTCTGGAAATGCTTCAAGCATTCTCCTTACTAGGTTCTGGATCAATACTTCCTTGATCCATTATATCCTTATTCTTTCTAAGGTTGTAACTAATCAATATCCTTAATATTTCCATTAGTCATTCTATATCACCCTCGTAGGTTTATATGCAATAACATTATCAACATTTCACTCATGGTGTTACTCTCGTACTGACATCAGGTCATTATTGACCAGAATAATCCATCATCAATACATACTTTACAACCCACCACAAGTGGTAACATGTCTATTTTCATATTCATACATTCATATTCATTACCATATGAATTACAACATATCCATGTTTTCCATTTCATGCATAATGAGTACTCATGTCAACACACCTTGTGTACAACCATGAGCTCATAAACCGATACATGTGTTCATGTCATTTCACCTATTTTATGAGGGATATAAAAAGTCCAATTGAATCTTTTTCACCTTTCTCAAATATATTATCCCTGCTACTGCTTTCAATCATTATAGGTCTATCACACAAATCTTACAATTTCCATCGTTCCTCTGATAATGAAAAATCTCACATACTTAGTTTAGTCATTTATGTAATTGGTAATTAACACTACCAAGTATTTTATCAATCCATACTAAATTAATTTACCACAAGGAATTTTTCTATAAGGGTCTTATCCCTTACATAAACAACCATCATAAATGCTTGAGGCTCCAACTGCCCATGATTAGAGGTAGCATTAAAATCACTAGTTCATTCATTCTTTGAACTTAATAAACCTTTAATAGGATGCTACCACTTCAACCATTCCCATTTAGGTATCACCATTAATTCTTGTTAGCATATTCCTTCTCATGTAGGAGTAGTTATCATTCCAAAAAAGTAGCAATATGCTTCTTCTGTTGCAAATCAACATGTAACTTTTCTACTGTAAAAAATTCTAAAACAGAGTTTTAATCTACAATCCTTCCTCTCCAAGAGCTTATGTAGATACTAAACAAAATTTTAAGGAAGAAATAATTTTCAATAGGATCATCTTATCCTTTGCATACCAGTCCTATGACTGATATTTGTCCCATCCAGGCCTAGTCTTTGAACTCTACTCAGATACCACTCTGTAAGACACCCAACCCCCTAAGTACCTTTTTAAGGGATGGGGTATTAAATTCTCACCTTTCCTCAACCATACTAAAGTCTCTTCTTGAGGGAAACATCATATTCTTCTCATTAAGAGATTTCCAATGATTGTAACCATGCTCAATTCCAAGTTCTGGATAAAAATATATAGTCTCCCAAAGTTTTCCAGGATCTCAATGTCAAGGATGATTTTAGGGGATAAATTTCACTCATGGGAAAATTTTCCATGGTTTTTCCCAAAAACGATTCGTCATTCTAAAAATTATTCGCCCAAATTCTATAGGATAAAATAATTTTACCTTAAAAATCGCCAAACTTTTATACAAACTATATAACATCCTTAGAAATTTGAATATTTTGACAAAAATATCGCCAAACATTTATAGTTGGCATCTGAAGGATTAGTAAGATTTGCCAAGGTTTCTACATTTTAAAATAAATTTTCATTCTTAAAATCATCCTTGCTCAAGGTCAATTCCACCACACCACCAGGTGTAATCCACGTGGAATATTGTAACTCGTGCCACCTAATGAGGAACTAATGTAGAATCTTCCATATGGTGCATCAGGCCTTCCATATCAAAGTCCCTAATCACTTGGGCCTATCTTCACCATCGTCATCGGGGTCCAACTCCCGTGGAGCATCAACACCCCGAACCAATTGTCCCGAAAATGATCCAAAATTTTGAGACTACCCCAGATCGAATTGCTATGATCATTTATACCATCCTTCTTCATCATCGACATTTTCCTCCCATGGATTTTAATTCACTGCAACCAAAGTTTCGAAGAAAAAATCTTACGGGATCATCTTTAGATCTAATGGCTCTCAAAATTTTGGAATCAATGGCTTCGATTGTGTTGGAGCCTCTAATATGCACAATGATTAATGTTTTTCTTCCCACCTTTTATTAATAGACCCAATGGGATCCATAATATATCTATGACTAGTATTTACCTCTCTTATTGTCTAATTCACTGTTATCGTTAACCCCAACATATCGTCATCATTGACACTCGTTCTGATCTATTCCAAGGGACCATGACCAACATCCTCTAATGAGTAGATGAGATCTAAAGTCATCCATATATGATGGTCGAGATTACAACTAAAGACATTAAGGATTTCTATGTCTTCCAGGACCACTCTCATCTCATCAATTGTTTCATTGGTGAAATGTGTCACCCCAATGGTTATGTTGGATGTCTTTCTAGCATGCCATGTCATCTCCTAGATGGTACCTAAAACAAATGTATGGAAGAGATCATTCCTCACCTCGATAGATGGTTCTCATTCTCCCTCCCATATCCTTTATCATTGTCGGCACTCTTGGGCCATCTCTCAACTTCACCAACCTTTCATACCCCGATGAAGATGCATCTGGCACTGATGACCCAGAACTCTTAACCTATAGATTTGAGGTCTACTATTAATACACATATCCCCAGACTTAAAAGTGACAGGGATTTACACTCCTTCCCTTCTACCAATTGGTCTGACACATGGATCCACCCATGACTTCACGTGTAGGATGATGTGGCTATACATGTCATTATATGGCTGACACATGGCACCGCCACCGCATGCCACCTATCATGACACGTGGTACTTCCACGTCATCTAGTTTTCATTCTCTTCTTTTTTCTTTTAGGATAGGAATACGGTGATCAATGATAGAGGCTAAATCTCACCCATATCAACAGTCCTCATTTTAACTTTTAGGGTTATTCATCGTCATTGGCATGTCTTCGGTACAACACTCACTTCACCCCTCTTCTATACCCCAAAGATGATGCAAGTGGAACCAATGGTCTTTATATCTTCAAAGTCATCTCCATTGAATTGACAATCCTCATCCCATCTCTAGAACCTTATCATCGCTGGTGGACTTCACATGAGTCCCAAAACTTACTCATTGTTGAGGATGCTTACTTCACTAATGAAGGGATAATATATCTCCTCCTACAGGTATAATAGACATGATTGAATGCAAAGGTCCAAAGGTCCTCCTCACCCAAAAAGGCCCACTCACATCCCGTCGACCAATCACTTGTCAACACACACCATCTCACACAACACACTAACTTCCACTCTAGAATTCCTCATCAGTGTCACATCATCTTCCCCATTCCTCACTTGAATGGGATCTAAGGAAATCTATGAATGATATTTAATCTCAACTATGTACTTATAAACGGTGCTTGATAATTCTCAAACCCATATCATCGTCAACACTATGGTCCCACACTCATTATTTTATTGTTCTACCACCATTCTAGATAGTAGGAAGAATGGGATCGACAGATAGGGAAAACCTATTTAGATATTGAATGAAGCAGGTGCCTTCTCTAAATTTTCAGTGATAATCCTTTTGGGGGGATTACTAGTCCTCTACTCCTAACAATGATATTTCCCCCAACATAGGGCTGATATCTCTTGAACTACAGATTTGAAATCTATGGTTTAAGGTGATAGCCTAATATCTATTTTACTCAACCGGGCCCACCCTTGACCCATTTTCCAATTGAACAATCGACACGCATCATCTCAAGGGAAAGGCTAACTATCACACTGGAAGTCCTCATTAGAATGACATCATCGCTTGCTTTTATCTCTTAAGTGGGGATTTCTAGGTATCTACGATGGATTTTAACTCTCACCTATGTGATTATTGATGGTCCTTTTCAATCCTTGTTCCTTATCATTGTTGGCACTCCCTAACATGACCCTCACTTCTCACCTCTCCCTCCTCCAACAATGATGCACATCACATCAACGACTCAACTCTAGTTGCGACCTTATTCGACAAATTGATGGTCCTTAATAAATATCAGGCCTTCATTGTCATCATCCCTCTTTAGTCCATCACTCATCATAACCATAATTCTATCCCTGATGACAATGAAATTACTATCAATGGTCTAGATATGATTGATATCAACCCTAACAGATCAATGATCTTCATTCCACCATAGGGTTTTTGTCATCGTTGAAATGTGAAAAATTCCCTACATTTAGTTGTTCCTGATGACGATGCCTCTCCCAATGAAGGGATGAGATTTAATCACCTGACCAGATCAATGTATAAGAACACCCCATACTCAAACACAAGGAAATTTCTATAGGATAATGCTCTGACTCGAGACTTAGCTAGTCACGAGAAATCTTTTGAGTCTTTTCTAGGATCTTACTAGGCCTTTTTGGCCTCCACCTTCACTCCTAATGAGATAAGACAATCTCCCTTCATATCGTTGGACAATGATTTTTATCCTATAATTACTTACTTAAAGGTAGATTATTTCACATCTTGCAAGCCTTTCCTTTCATTTTAAGGAATTTTGTACATGGCTTATGGTTCCTTAATCCATACACGATTTTCTTCAAAATGGTAGTCTGAATAAGGACTCAACCCTTTAAGAATTTTCTTCGGGCTCTTTCCTTATATACAATAAGAAGAAGCATGTCATTTGGTACCCAAACGAGGATTCGATCCTCTACAACTAACTTGTGTCCAGAAAAGGAAGAATGAAGGGTTTTATGACTTGTATTGGCGTTCCTCACACTATTATTGCGGTTGATTTATCATTCCCTTTAATGGAATATCGTAGTCATTCTTCTCAATCCTCTCACAGGTTCTTACTCCAATCGATACCATTATATTTCCTACACAAGTGCGCCATATTTACCAATTGCACAATGTATTAGACTTGAAAATAATGCCAGGATTCATCTAAGTCATGTCGACATGTCTATTCAAGAAACATCTAGAGAGAAAAAACCATAAAATATATCTCAATTACATAGGGTATAAGGATACTTATCTATTATAAACTGTGACCAACCAACTGATTATGGGTGTACACCTTTCCACCCAACCATAGGATCAGATGCATGTAGACTCTGCACTCTAGCCACCCCCATGCCAAGCCATGATACCACCATGGAAAATTTATCAAGTTCTCTTGCACCTTCTTTTTCTCTTAGGTTCTTTTACAAAGCTCAGAATGAATAACTCTCCCTGATTTATTTCACTCTCTCCTGCACGCACATGTTTCTTCTTCCTTCTCAAAAACAAAAATTGATCTTCTCCCCCAAGAAGGTTCTCAAGATGTCCTTTTCCTTATGTCAAAAGGAAATCGTGGAATTAATATGGGATTTAGAATTTGTACTCTATTGTACCTTTTTGGATGATAGTTTTTGTTGTCCCAATTGAGTCTCCCATGCTTCCATTCATTGAGGGTCATTGGTTGTTCAACTACCAACACCATTCTCATTAAATTTGTTTGTCTTGAAATTAAGATAAAGGGAAATAACTGATTAATTACACATAATCAAGGATTTAGAAAAGGGGGTATTACACAAGAAGAAGTCACATATACCATAAAAGTGTTTCTTATAATTGTTGGGCCCTTCGTTCTTGATTAAAAAAAATTGCGCAAACAATACCACAATCCCAATTTTTCTTTGGAAGTTGCGCAAGCCACAAAGGAGATGGATAACAGAGCAATCGAGGAAACATAAAATAGTTGGAAAGAAGGACAACGCAACACCAACAAGGAGAAATAAGTTACAACATAACAAGATCAAGAATGCATGTGAAGTCTCAAGATAGAAAATCCCAATTGGCTTATATATACGAGATGTATATGATTGTAAAGGTTGTTGTTGGTGTAGATGGATTAGATGGTGTAGACGAGATTATCATTCACTACTTCTAGGTTCTGTGATTATAATTAATATCCATTTTTGGGAAAAGGTTAGATAGAGTTCTGAAGAATGAGTTCGGAGATGGAAAAGATTGTAAAAAAGTATTGACTTGTATCTATTGAATTGTATCTGAGAAACCTTTTGGCGATAATATATGGAAGGACCTAAAATTTTGAAATATTCTGTGTAATTCTCTGTCTGTGTTTATGATTTTCCATTTTACTTTACTTCTGTAAGTCGGATGAGATCAATACATTATAGTTGTTTACAAATTTTGTTGCAACCCTATTTTCTTTGTTGTTAGTTATGAATGGGTTCAGATCTTCTATTTGTTAGTTCATCTTGTGCAAGACTATGGTGAATCTTGATGATTCTAGAGATCTATCTAAGTATTGTTCTTGCCATTCCCTATCTTCTTATATTGGTTGCAATTTGGGTGAGACTTCTTCTCTTTGGAGAAGATGAAAATGCCAGCGATCTAGAATACTCGGTACCTTTTGTTGGTAACCTAAGAAGGACCTTGGTCTAATCAACTTCGCACCAACAAAATGGTTCCGTTGTCGGGACTTGCGTTAAAAGGGAACCTATAGGGAGAATGATTTTGTGGATTCACCGATGATGGGAGGAAAATTGTGATGCCTTCATATGGAAAGAATAGAAGATGTGAGGAAAATGTGTGAAAGATACACGAGAGTTTCTATTTTACTCAGAAAGATCGAGTGACCATTACAAGATATTGTTTGGGTTAAGTTTCGGGAAGAACTTTTCCACTGGATAGATAGGCTCCAAGAAGCTCCAAAATTCCATGAACGAGTCAAGAAGACCTATTCTTGGTATACATGAAATGTTGTAGCGCTTCACCACTTGGATCGTTTGGTAGCACGAGTGATCGATTTCTAGGTCAGTACAACATTGGAAGGATATATTATCGATTTTGTGACTCAGAATCACCAATATGTTTCACGAGCAGAAGTAGATTTCAAGAAATACGCAAGGGGAATTTTGTTGAGAGAAATCCCTCTATGGATTAAGGTTTTACTAATGGAGGAGGGGATGTTGACTATGTCCCCAACTGATATGGCAGCCTAAACACCCTTGCTTGGGGTGGGGTGAATTTGGGGTGGAACCATGGCCTGAGAGAGGGGAGAGGGTTCTTTGAAAAATGAGGGAGAAACAAGAAATAGACTCAAGCGATAAGTGAGCCTTGAAAAGAGACGACATAGTTGAGAAGTGGTGGCGTGGTAAGATAAATAAAGCAGTGAAAAAATCCAAGAATTTTAGGAAAGAATTCATACGAGGAGAAGTCGAGGAAGGACAGAACGAAGAGTTGCAAAAGATGAGAAGATGGGAAAGATTGGCCAGTCAAATATTAAATGAGAGAGAAGTTAAAAGGGAAAGAATTCCATGAGAGGGTGGACAAGAATAAGAAGGTGTAAAAGCATGGGAAAAGGAAGTCAGCATGGATATTGAATATGAAAGAGAAGATTCAGCTCTGATACTAGGAAAGATTGATAATTTGGCTGAAGAGACCGCTCTAGAGGACGAGAACGAGATCCCCCAGATCAAAGAAACTCACCTCGAAGCCAGTGGCACCTACCTTGAATTACCCATACCCCAAGTGTCTTCTATACAAGTGGTAAATTCTATACTACCTTCTTGTTCTATTCATGTTCCATTACATTCAATTAGTCAGTCATAACCGGGAAGTGCGAATAGTGGGAGGGTATTGGGATTCCCTGGTAGATCGCAACCAGGACCATTAGGTTTTATATTGACATGAGCAGTAAGATAACCAATGGATGGTAATGTGGGAGGTTCGATTGCTCGATACCCAAAATTCTGGGGTAAGGGAGACGAGGATGTTCAACAACCTTGGTTCCTATGCGAAGAAATCTAGAGGTCCAGAGGGACTCTAGACACAAATAAATTGGCCAAGTTCCATACTACCTTGAGAGGCCATGCTCTCAAATGATACATGAAGGATATTGAGTGAGGAGTGTCAGGAGCACAAGGAAAAGCCTTCACACTTGGCCCAGTATGGATAAAATTCATATCAAAATTTAATCTACCTCAGTCAGAACAAAAAGCTCTGTCTAAGTTGTGCAAAATTCAACAGAGGGAAGGTGAATCAGCCTAGGAATATATTCAAAAGTTTAAAGATTCTATAGGGAGGCTAGCACATCCAGTTCATGAGGATCATCAAAGAGAATGATATATCTAGGGGTTGCTAGCTCTGACACAAATTTTGTTAATGCAACAATAGATAGCCACTTTGATAGATGCCTTGGAACAATAAATGAAGATTGAATCCATGGAAGGATATACGGGGATCCTGAGAGTGACCAAACGCCCAATAGATGAGAATTTGGTGCAACTACAGGGACAAATATTGACACTGACAGAGAAGATTCAAGAATTGATGATACTCAGACTAGGATGAATGGAAGTCTGGTGTACCAGATGCTAGAAAGAAGGAAATCTAACAAATGAATTTCCACATATGAGGGGAATGGGATCTCCTCAAAATCCGGTGGGACACACATCAGGACCCACGAGAGGAGTTGCACAAGTATCTTTGAATTTACCATTCCATACCCCAACCCCGTATAATCCTTTTCTAGGTAATCAACAATTGTCGGCAGTTGAGTACTGTGAGATCTGCCAAATTCATGGGCATGGACCAAGACAGTTCCCCATTATTCAGAAGTATTCAACAGTACCAAATATTGTACATTGTGAGTTATGCACATCTACCACACATGCTACCAATCAGTGTAGAGCGTTGGATGCACTTGTAGACAGAATGGATGGAACATCATTTAGCGTGAATGAAACCCCTCAAGGACTGGGAATAGTTCAAGGAGGTGGAGTTGGAGGAGACTTCAGATGAGGAAGAACTTGGGGAAGAGGGCCAAGTAGATTCTACAACTATGATGAGAAAGGTCACATGGCTAGGGATTGTCCTCATCTGAGGCAGCCATGGTGCTCTCACTGCATAACCAATGGGCATGCAACTGAAGAGTTCCCAATGATAATTATGAAATGGGAATATCAGATACGTCAACAAGAAACTAATATTATAAGCTCAGAGATAAAGAGATTTGTTAAGGGAAAACTACCCAACATTAACTTCATCACTCGAGGAGGATCAAAGACTAGTGCAGATACTGATAATATACCTTAGATCCAGAAAGAAACGCCTAAGGAGGACAGGTATGATCCTCTCAAAAAAAATCTATTCTTTAAAAATGCAATAGAAGTATTTCATAGTATCCATGCTCCTAAAATGGAAAAAAATCCCCCTCAACCTCTCATTTATCCTAATATTGCACAAGTCTCTGCTTCACCCCCTGCACCTTGAAACCCCGTAGTCTTGATAAGACAACCTGAGTAGTGACAAAATGTAGTTTACCTTTGGTTTCAGTTATTTTCTGATATTTTTGGGAACGACTAGTTGACAGAAAAGTTGTGCAATGCCCTGTACATAGTACTAGGAAATGAAGAATCCCCATAAACTAGAATAAGGACTAATCTTCCTGAGAAGAATTCTCAGAGAGTGAAAAGAAGGAAAATATGATATGGGAAAGAGTTTAGATTAGCAGCCCAGCTAGATGAGTTTGAGATTGAAGATGCTATGTTATATCTAGGATTTGATGTTAACATACTTCCTAAAAAGACTTGGGCAGCTTTAGGGAAACCCCATTTGACATATTCCCCAATCCAGTTAAGAATGGACAATCAATATTGTTATTTTCCAATAGGAAGACTAGAGAATGTGGAGATAGATGTTGCAGGAGTGAAGATTGTAGCTGATTTTGAGTTGATTGAAATCATGGGGGATAAGGACCCTTATCACGAACTACTTGGTATTGACTAGGCCTATGATAATCATGATGTCATTGATCTAAAGAGGGATACTATGAAATTCAAAGAAGACATAATCAAAGTAGTTCAACCTTTGGATCCATATGTAGGCCCTTGATATATGGAGCCAATAGACAAAAATATGGAAGGAGAATATTTGGATCAGTTATACATTGTAACAGTAGGAATGAGAGAATACTACATAAATCCTAATGTTGATGGATCAGTGAGTTGGAGGAGCATATAATTGACAGACAAAGATTCATAACTAGCATTCTACAGTTGTCAACGAGGTTCATATGAAATATTTTCAAGGAGATGTGCAACTATCAGAGCATCTAGATGGGTTGGAACCGAGGTCAGAGAACATTCAATATACAATGGTATCTCAGAACTTTATAATTTTCTAGTTAGAATGGAAGAAAAGATAGTGAAGGATCAAAGGATTTGATTTCTGGACTTATCCCTCAAGGACACCCCTGCTAGATGGTGGGATAGTCATAAATCCTTGATTAAGAACTGGGAGGATCTGAAGCAAGCTATCCGATATAGATTTCAAGAGAAGGAGCAGCTAAAATCAAATATGTAGACAGATTTCCAAGTTGCACAATTGTTCAATGGGAATTCTGATCCTAAAACACATATTGAACAATGCGTGAGATAGTGCCAAGTTGCGTAAATATCATCTCACTTGTGGGTTCAAGTATTTCTCCATTCGCTAGGTCTGATTCCGAAAGTTTGGTACATGCATGAAGAGACCAGAAGGCAGACCAACAACTAGAAACCATTAGCAGACAAATTTTGCAAGAACATATCTTTTACATGTAAGTACCCTGAGCTTAAGATAGTCTTGCAAAGAATTAAAAAATTCCTTTTTACCAATGTTGGTGAACGAAAATTAGACCCAGTGGTATGTGTAAAGAATAATCAAGTGCTTCAGTCTAATATTCACCTAGACACAAACAAGACACCTATAGAATGTTATAAGATTGATAAGGATTTGAAAAAACTAGGTGATCTGGAAGAACTAAGAAACTTATTCATTAAGGATACAAAAGAAAACAAAGAAATATAGAACACCATACCGACAGGGACTGGTAGTTATTATAATTATTTATTGAATTTGCAAAAATTCAATATAGGAACTATAGAGCAACCCAAAATAGCTATGGTAGGAGATTAATGGGATGATAAACCTAGCTAATAAATAGATATCCTTTTGCGGGAGTATGAGAACTTATTCCCAAAGACATTTTTAGAGCTAAAATGGATTAAAGGAGCTATGGGAGAGATGAAAATTGAACTAAAACAAGGATCAAAATCGGTAAGACATAGAGCACCTAAAAGACATAGCAGTGTTCTTAAGCACAGGTGCCTGCCCAAAAACATACTTCGCAACTCTAAAACACCATATGGTGGTTCGAGCTGCGGACTATCAATTGATTGTAGGGAAATTGTATAAGTTGGGCCTAGATAGTATCCTTAGGAGGTGTGTCTTGGACCATGAAAGACAAGACATACTATGGGAGTGCCACAGTGGAGTTATCGGAGGCCATGTTGGAAGAAAGGACACGATGCATAAATTCCTCCAAGATGGATTACGGTGGGCCACGCTCTTCAAATATGTGAAGGAATATGCTATAAATTTCGATGTCTGTCAGAGAGTAGGCAAGCCATCACGATGAGATGAATTACCTCTTCAGCCAGTTTGAGCTCTGTAAGCATTTGAGAAATGGGCAGTTGAATTTATTGGACCAATAAACCCCACGACTAAGCACTCAAAGGCCAGGTGCGTTATTACCACAAATGATTAACTTACACGATGGGCTGAGGAAACAACTGTTTAGGATTTATCAACCGATATTGTTGCCAGGTTTATTTTTGAAATCATTATCACTCGGTTAGGATTTCCTAGGAGTCTGGACAGTGATCAGGGTGGTCATTGTATTAGTAATACAATAATAAATATTAAAACAAAGTTCTTAATTCAACATCATAAATGTATCCCCTACCACCCACAAGACAATGGAATAGTAGATGCGTTCAACAAGATTTTGGAAAGAGGATTAATGAAGATTTGTTGCGCAAATAGGGAAGATTGGGATGATAGAGTCCCAGTAGTTTTATGGGCTTATAGGACAACCACAAAGAAACTCCACAAGTATACTCCATTTCATCTAGTCTGTGGGAAAGAGGTTGCGGTACCTATAGAGTTCATTATCCCAAGTCTATACATTGCACAAATTACACACATGTCATAGGATGAATCAGTCATGCAGAGGGTTGTGGAGTTGCAAGAAATTGATGAGACCAGGTTTTTAGCACAATTTCATCAATTTGTCGAGAAATAAAGGAAGAAATCTTGGCATGATAGGAACATTAAGACTAAAATGTTTGCACAAGGAGATAAGGTCCTACTTTATGACAGTCGATACCAGAAACATCTAGGAAAGTTTCACATGCATTGGTTGGGACAATTTATAGTTGTGGAGATTCGACCCTCTGGAGCAGTTAGAATGGATGGTATACTTCGGCCAGGATGGGTGAATGGCACTCGCTTGAAACCTTATATTTATCAGAACTGACCTAAGGATTGTTGCTCTAATCCAAAGGAACATGTATAGTAGTTATATTTGATTTTTTTGCAATTTTTTAAATTAAGTTAATAAAGTCAAAGTGTGCATTGTTGTGCCACGACATGTATTTTATTTTTCTGTCTAATTGTTGTTTTGGTGCAGAACTTCTTACTTAGCAGTGTAGGATCATAAGATCCATGAGTCCATTAAATACAATCATTAAATGTGACGGGGACCCCTTTGTGGTCTGAGGGAGAGTGAATCCGGATGCAATCCTAGTCCATGTGCCACACAAACCCAGTCTAGTCATCGCCTTTATGACTACTACAGTAACCCGTCCGAACTCTGTTAAACCATACATCCACAATACGTGAAGATACCATCAGTATTCATGCTAGGATTATCATCTATTCAAATGGTAAGGTCTGAAGTCGGCCACGTCCCTAACTAGCTCGCTCAGTAAATGCCAGAATCACCCAATAGGCTTACCACGTTAAGCAGTCTCGTCGGACAACTCAACTCCAAGTTGCATCTATAGGGTTAATGATGAATGACCTTAGCAGTTATTATAGAGATTACGAGCTAAGCCCTAGTATAAGGTTGTGTGAACTCAATGTTAGACGTATTGTTTCTGAGAGAGAACTTAGTGCCTTGCGAATTCTTAATTTTCCTCATGACTATGGAATCCCTCGTCCCTCAGTTGCAATCCCCAATCCTAGCTAGCCTGTCAAAGTACATTGATAGTAAAAAAAAACCATGCCAAGAGCTACATGAAGTAGGATTTTAGGTTATAAAGATGTAGTTCCAGATGAGCCATGTGATCCCAGGGTCGAGATCGTGGGTGATCTCAAAGGAAAGGTCGAGAAAGTCAAACTCCTCGACCTCGACCTGACAGACCAGGTCTTGTTTCCACAATTGAATATCAAGATATTATGGAGTGTGGCTCTAGATGAGTTAGGAGGGATGTAGTTCATGCCGAAGCCATAATTCATCAACCTTTTCAACTCCACCATCATCAATCTTTGAGACTTGACAGTTTTTGGCACTATGGGTGAGGTGGTGGTGTAATAAGTTCCTCATCAACTGTGTACATGACAGGAGCTTATAGATCGATAGACAATATCCCATACATGCATAGGATATCCATCAACTCACGGGCCTCTCCATCGAAGGCAAGGATGTATCTAAAGGATTTAAAGGCTCGACTAAGCATGGGAAGAAAAAGGGAGAACCCAGCTTGTATGAACTATTTCATACTTAGAGAGGGAGGTGCATAGCCAAGATTGACCCCATTCTACCTGAGATAGTCAGAAACACTTTCTATGTGATCTCTATCAAGGTGATGTGGTCGTACTACAAGGGTGAGTGGACGCTAGATGCCTCATCAATAACATATTTTTGGGCCAATGGAGCAGTCTTCAATTAGTGCAACTACTTGCTAGAAGAGCTCCTAGTAGCATGTGAGGAATCTCAGGAGAAGGGTGACACCTTCACCTGTGGATATATGTTATTTGTGTTTGCCATGTTGAAGTGGACATCACCTTGAGGAAGACTACTATCTCCAACAAACAAAAGTCAATTGACAAATATGTTTGAGACTTGGAACTCAAGGTCGAACTTGAAGAACACCGCATTCAACAACGTAACATTCTCAAAATGGTATAACCGGTTTCTTGATGCAACTCAGAGGTTGGGCATACCTTAGGAATTTCTCAACCTAAACACGTGGAACATCGCATTCAACATGAACCTCCATCACACTTTTGTCTATCCAAGGCATGCCAAGAGAGAAGAATTCCACTCTCAGATGTTGCCATTCTACTTGGATGAAGAGGCCTTTGACAAGGAGGTCATGTCATGGCTAGGAGTGAAACACATCCCACACAATTCGGGGATGCACTACCTTCTACTGGAAGATCTTTTGAAGAAAAAGGGACAAGCAGCAGGGGTAAGACCGAGCTCGGGGCCAGAGGAGAAGAAGAAAGAGGATCCAATGCAAATGGACTCAGAGGAGGAGGATGAAGCGACATAGCCAATGGAACGCAAAAAGATGACATTACCCATGTTCCCACAACTTCCAAAGCAAGCCATGTTGACAGGTAAATATTTCAATGACATCATAAACATTACTTTCATCAGAGACTCATTGGTAAAGAAACCCAGGACAAGGATCTCCCCTGTAAATATCCTGAACCCTCATCCTATATCGTCAACCATCCCTCGTACTTGAGTAGTGACTCAAGTGACCCAAATCATTGACATCCAGGATGACCTTGAACCTGATACCACTCCATCCACCACCATAATTACCAAACAACCCCCATCACTCCCAAATCCCTAGTCACCACCTCGAGAAATCACCATCCCATCCCAAACCACTGAACTAGATCCCATGCAGTTGGACCCCCCTGAAATACCTGAACAAAGACCAGAACTCACTGGTCCAAACCCTGAACTCTCAAGCCAACATATTGTTCCATTTGTACCCATTCAGGACACTCTGCATTCAACGAAGATTCAAACAACACCAATGTCGCAAGTCCAAAGTCCTCAGTGCACGACCTCAATGATCAATGTTGAGGATGTTGTTCAAAGGAGTGGAACCTCAGAAGCCAAGGTCCAGAAAGAGACAGAGGTGCTGGAGTTTCATAAGGAACCTGAGTCGACATGATAATAGAGTGCAACCTCATTGCAAGAACAATTGGAGCTATTACTCAAAAATCCAAAGCAATGTGTAGAGCTAATGCAACTCTTCCTGGAAAAAACAAAAGTACTTCCATTCCTTCTATCAACATTGAGGATGAGACTTCCTCATTCGACGCAAGGTCCATCCACATAGGAGGAATAGGTGGAGACATCTTCAGAGCATTCGATGGCTAGTGGAATCCCACTACAATTCCGAGTACCTAGGGAGGCCACCACTTCTTCTTATGACCTCGATCAGTGGCCATCAACGCATCTAATTGGAATGATTAGAGCTTCAATTGATCAATTGGCATAGAGGTTACAACAGGACAAAAGGGACACAAAGTTTGCAAGAGAGGAAGTACTCCTTACCCAAGCACACATAACATAAGATGAATACACAAAGATCTAGGTGGAGAAGAAACTGAAAAGACTCCAGGAGAATCTTGCATAAACCTAGCTAGAGATAAGAAAGGAAGAACCAAAACTGCCTGAATCTAGTGCAGCATCTAGTGCAGCAGGCAAGCCTGAGCAGTAGAATGAGCTACTCCAGGGAGCATGGTTAGAGCTAGAAATTCACACAGATAAGCTGGAAGAACAACTGTGGGAGAGTCAACACAAAGAAAAAAAACAACCTCGGAAGCTGCAAGAGCAAATGGAAGGCATTGTAGTTGAAGGGAACAAGGCTAGAGTAACTTTGCATCGAAGGATTGCAGAGTGTACAAAGATTTTCTAAGATGTAGTGATTGGATGGGAATCATTGAACGACACAACCAGACAGGAGGACTTGTGCGTCAAGGTACATTCACTCAACGAAGAGGTCTCCACTACACTAGATTTTCTATAACAACAGGAAACATTTGACCAGATCCAACAAACTGATAACATGCTAAATTCTTTATATGAAGCCTAGGAAGTGGCTAATAGAGAGCTACACGAGTTCCGACCAGTTGTCTAGAAATCCTACTTGTAGATGCACCGGGTAGATGCTACAACTGATTCAGAGTGGAACTCTCTAGTTGCATCTAAACCCAAGGGAGGCATTATGGGCACAACTCAACAGTTCATGGCCGAAGCTTCGTTGTTGGCCAAAACATGGAAGGATAACGATGATGACTTCCAAGGTATAAATAAGAGATCCTTGGAATTGGTTCCAGAGCTGGGCCCTTCATTCGAAGAGGATGAAGAAGAACGTTCTCCAGAAAAAGAGGAAAGAAGAACAAATATAGAGGATAAAGGAATGAAACAAGCACTCCCAGAAGCCATGGAAGAGCCAAGGACTTGACTCGAGGTCGAGTCAAGGATTGTGTTTAGAGCCTGTTGGGCCCTTCATTTTTTATTAAAAGAATCTGCACAAGTAATACCACAGTCCCAACTTTTCTTAGCAAGTTGCGCAATCCACAAAGGAGTTGGAAAACAGAGAAAGCGAGGAAACAAAAATCGGTTGGAAATAAGGACAACACAACACCAACAAGGAGAAAGAAGTTACAACAAAACAAGAAAAAGAAAGCATGAAAAGTCTCAAGCCTAAAAATCGCAATTAACTTATATATACGAGATGTATATGATTTTAAATGTTGTTGTTGGTGTAGATGGATTAGATGGTGTAGACGTGATTATCATTCACTACTTGTGGGTTCTGTGATTGTAATTAATATCCATTTTAGGAAAAGGTTATATAGAGTTTTGAAGAATGAGTTCAGAGCTAGAAAATATTGTAACAAAGTAATGACTTGTATCTATTGAATTGTATCTGAGAAACCTTTTGGCGATAATATATGGAAGGACCTAAAATTTTGAAATATTTTGTGTGATTCTTTATCTATGTTTATGATTTGCCATTTTACTTTACTTCTGTATGCCTGATGATATCAATACGTTATAGCTATTTGCAAATGTTTTTGCAGCTTTGTTTTCTTTTTTATTAGTTATGAATGGGTTCAGATCTGCTACTTGTTAGTTCATCTTGTGTAAGACTTTGATGAATCTTGATGATTATGGAGATCTATCTAAGTATTATCCTTTCCCTTCCCTATCTTCTTGTCTTGGTTGCGCTTCGGGTGAGACTTCTTCTCTCCATAGAAGATGAAAATTCCAATGCTCTAGACTACTCAGTGCCTTTTTTTGGTAACCTAAGAAGGACCCTACTCTGATCAACTTCATGCCAACAATAATTTACTTTACATAGATATGAACAATATATATGCATATGTTGTTGATTTTGGTCCCAAATCCATCCAAAGGAAAGAAATTGTATAGACAAGCATACCTCATCAATAATATATGCATACATATAGAAACTAGGCTTCTTCATACCTAGAGATTCTTGGGATTTGTGGAAAATGTTGAAGGAAAATATGTCCACCCATTGAATTAAAACAAAAATGTGTCTTTACTACAATGCAGGCCATTGGTAGTCACTCCATTTGAAAAAGAGTTCTCTTCTCCTCCCCATAAAGTCTGCACAACATTGAAATTAACATCTGGTATGGAATTTTTAATTATTAATCTATGATTAATTATTGTCTTGGATTGAATTTCCTTTTCTCATTGCACCACCAATCCTCCTTCAGTTCTTTGAACCCTTTGTTTTCTTTCACGAATTTTCTAAAAAATGGGTCATTCAGGGATATTTCAGGTTTCGGTAAGTAATATTGAAGTCTAATGTCTTCCATTCTGAGAGACACTATTGGAAATTTCCTAGGTTCACAATTGTATAAGTTCTTTGTTCAAAGTATTTGAGGCACCATGCTACTGCGTTGATGGTGGGGAGAAGCATTGGATGAGCATCCACTAGGTGAATGTAACTCTTTTGAATAGTCTGATAAACTCCCAAGTTCTAATCCTCAGGTGGGAAATTGTTGGTGTTGACAATTAAATATATATTTCATTGTATCTTGGAAAATGATCGACCTCATTGTGATGGTTCATATCAATAGTTAAGATTTCACCTGGATTCACTATAGGCATAGGTGCATTTTCTCCAGGGTTTCTTCTGTTTCTAGTTTGTGGGTGTGACTTGGTGTTTATATAATATCCTGCAATGAACAATTGTATAATATTACTAAAAAGATAAAACATTTCATAAATTGAAATTCTGCTAATCACATACATGTAGTTTTGTTCTTGGGGCAAGGATTGAAGATAGCTCGAAATCGCAGTGCACAGAGAAGAGTTATTTTTACAAGTTTACATAGGAGCATAATAAGTTAGTTAGGTTTAATAATATTATGTATATGTAAAGTACCATATGTAATATAATATGTGAAAACTCTAATATTTAGCAGATATCAATGGAACAAAAAAATATTGAGAAGAGAAACAACAAAAATGATACCTTTATTCAAAGAAAAGCAATGTTCACTTTCCTCTTCAAGGGGAAAACCTCCGACAAAGAAAATATCTATTATAATAATTCTCAAGACAAATCTTCCTCTTGCCTTATATTCTTATTTATACTAATTCTATCTTCTAAATAACATTCTAGAGGAAGATATTTCTAGAAGTGGAAGCTTATGTTATGTCTTATTACATTGACTTGTTCATATTTATTAAATAGGCCTCATTAACTAATGTCAGATTTGTTACATGGAAAATATATTATTCTACCTATGTGAGGGGTTAGGGAGGTTAGGTCCCTAACATCCCTTCCCCTTGAAGAAAAACCTTGTCCTCAAGGCTAGAGATGAAGAAATTGTTGAAAAATAGTAGTCGGCTCCCATGTGGCATATTCTGGAATTGTATATTTCCACTGAACTAACACTTCCTTGATGGTGTGCTGGTGAATACGACACTCTCATTGGTCAAATAATTATTGAGGCTGCAACCAAATGGAACCTTCTTCATCCAACGCAGGGAGACTTTTTTTTATGTGTCACTTAGTTGCAATCACTTTCTTTAAGTAGGATACATGAAAAACATGATGAATCTTAGAATGACTTGACAGATCTAACTGATAGGTCTCAAGCCCCACTCGCTTGAAATTTTTATAAGGACCATAAATTTTGGGAGAAATTTTATGACAATGTTCAACTTTGAGTGAATTCTTCTTATAAGGTTGCAGACAAAGAAACACTTGGTCCCCTTCAACAAATTGACATTCTAAATGACCTTGATTGAATTGTTGCTTCATGTGATTCTGAGCTATGAAAAAATTTACTTTGATGGTACAGAGAATGGCCTCATGCGATCCTGAAACTTTGAGCCACATAACATGTAGGGATAAATGACAATGGATTTTGGCCATATACTACTTCAAAAGGCATCATGCAAGTATTTGTATGGTAAGATGTAGTGTACCACCATTCAGCAAGTGGTAACCACTGATCCCACTAATTTTTTCGGTTAGATGCAAAGAACCACAAATATTTTTCCAAAAAATTGTTGAAAATTTTAGTTTGGCCATCATTCTGGGGATTATAGGAGGTGTTGAGATGCAATTGAGTTCCCTAGAGCTTGAACAATCCTTGCCAAAAATTGTTGGTGAAAGTTGGATCTTTGTCAAAGAAAATAGAATGATGAATGCCATGAAGTTTAAATATATTATCCATGAAATTTTGATCCACTATGGATGTGGTGAATCAATGTTGAAGGGAACTGAAATAAGCATATTTGGAAATATGGTCAATTACCACCATGATGATTGAATTATTTCTCAATTTAGGTAAGCCAACAATGAAATCCATATAAATATCCCTCCAAACAGAAGGGGGAATCAGAAGTGGTTGGAGTGTTCTTGGATATTTTACTGTTTTTCCCTTGTTGCATTGACAAAAATCACATTCAACCACAAATTTGTGGATGTCTTGTTTCATACCATCCCATAAAAAGGAATGTTTGACCCTTTCATATGTTTTGGTGAACCTTGAATGCCTAACTATGGGTGAAGCATGAAGCCCAGAAAGCACCATGGATTTAAGTTGGGACTATTTTCTTAAATGAATAGATCCTTTGTAGTCAAGCTCATAATTGTTCCAAGAGTACCCTAGAGAAACTTGAGAATGGTATTACAATTGTTGGATTAGGTGAGAAATTGTGGTGTCTTGTATCCATTCCTGACGAACAACTTCAATCCAATCTGGTACAATGAAGGAGAGAGAAAAGAGGGAAACTTCTTCCTCATACTTGTTGGAAAGAGAATAATCCACATTTTCTTTACCATTCTTGTAAATAATCTCATAATCATATCCAAATTATATCTTTGTCACCCATATTTTTTGCTCCAAGGATACAATTTCTTGTTCCAGAAAATACTTGAGGTTATGGTGATCAGTTTTAATCTAGAAATGTTTCCCTGAGTGATAAGGATGTCAAATATCCATTGCATGAATAATATACAACATTTCCTTTGCATAGGCTGATTGGCCAAAATTCCTCTCTAAAATTTGTTTTCTAGTGAAGGCCAAAGACATACCATCTTGCATGAGGATTCCTCTAATTACATTCCCTGAAGAATCAAATTCTAGGACCAAAGTATTGGTGAAGTCTGGAAGTGTCAGGATGAGATTCATGCACATAGCCTCTTTCAAGGCATGGAAGGATTGATAAATTGTCGGATCCCAAGTTAAAGCATTGATTTTAAGTAGAGAAGTGATAGGTGTTACAATGTTTACATAATTCTGAACAAAATTATGATAATAGCCTATTAATCCCATAAATATATGCAAGATATTAAGAGTTTTAGGGTGAGGACAATCTTGCATAGATTCATTTTTTTTAGGATACACCCTTACACCATCCTTTCTGACAATATGACCTAGGTACTCCACTTATGAGGAACCAAAGGAACATTTATATTGTTTGAGGAAACATTGGCACTGAGAGAGTAGATGGAGAAGTTGGTCCACATGTGAGAGATGGGTTGTCCAAGTTTTAATATATATGAGAATTTCATCAAATAAAACTAAGAAAAAATTATGGATAAAAGGATGGAAGACATGATTCAGGAGGGTTTAGAAAGTGGATGGGGAATTACACATGCCAAATGGCATGACCGAGAACTCATAGTGACCTGCATGAGTTATAAATGTAGTGTTTGTAATGTCTTATTATTTCATATGGATCTGGTGGTAGCCAGAACGAAGATCAAGTTTAATAAAGTACTCAAAACCACTCAATTCATCCAAGAGATCATCAATGAGCAGAATGGGAAATTTTTCTTTGATGGTGAGTTCGTTGAGGGTGAAAAAGTCTGGACACATGCACCAAGGTCCTTCTTTCTTGATGAACATAACCATGGGAGAAGAATAAGGTCTGATACTTAGACAGATAACACCCATGTCAAGAAATTCTTGAACAATTTTCTCAATTTCAATCTTCTGGGAAAAGGGATGATGATAAGGGAAAACATTGGGAGGAATATTGTCCAGGAAAAGAGGAATGGAATGATAATGAACACCACGGGAATGGGGAAGTCCCTAGGGAGTGGAAAAATACCTTGGTATTTGGATATGATTTATTGGAGGTCAGGATGTTCCCTCTTTTTGGAATCACATGGTCAATTATTTAAAATCCATGATAATGGGACCCATAGTGCATAGCCATTCAACAATGAGAAAAATTTCACAACCTCCCATGTCAATAGAAAACACGTGAGATTTCAAGTGGCATTTACCAATTTGTAGGTGCACATTTTCACAATTCTCACACATTTCATGGAACCACCATTGGAAATCATGATTTGAAAATTGTTGACATCAAAAATATAACAATCGATTTTCTTGGCAATGAAAACATGAATAAAATTATGGGTGATGAGACTTTCAACAATGATGATGAATTTCCTATGCTTAATGTAACCAATGAGATTGAGGGTTTGGGGAGCAAAGAATCTAGTGAGGGCATGTAGAGAAATCAGTGGTTCAACTTCTGGTGGGTTAGTGGGAAGACTAGTATCATCTCTTGGACTTATTTATTCCATATGGGGGACTTCATTATCATCTTCAACAACATCCTCAAATATGGCCATGAAAATATTTTGTTCCTTACATTTGTTCCCAGGAAAATATTTTTCATCAAAATTATAACAAAGACCCTTGAGTTGGCATTTAGCCATTTCTTCTTGATTTAATTTCAATATATTGAGAGGGGTGGAATGAGGGATAGGATTAGTAGGGAGAGGGTGAGGAAGAAAAGAGGGTTTTTAGTTCTAGTAAAAAAAACTTGTCATGCTTCTTTGGCACATTTAGTAGCTTCCAACCATGTCTATAGGTGAGACATGATGATTTGGGCTTGGATTTCATCCTTTAGGCCACTAATAAAACATTCCCTAAAGAAGGAATTTTCCACGTCCTCTGTTATGAAATCCATTGCTCAAAGGATGTGATGAAGTAGTCCACTATTACAATATGTTTCAACTTGGTCAAACAACCTAAATAGTCGGTGTTGGTGTCAAAGTGTTCATAAAGATTGACAACAAATTGGGTCCAAGGAACATACCCCCGACGTCCCTTTTTACACCATTGCCACCATTTCTAGTGTTCAATATCTAGATAAATAACAACATAATGGAGTTTGGATAACTCATTAGTAATTCCATGCAAAGAAAAATAATGCTCCATTTGGGTGACCCAACCTGTGGGATCAGAGCCATCACATATATTAATCTCAACTCACGGAATATGAGGGTCACGATGAAAGGTGTTGGAATGAAAGGACATAGTATGGTAAGAATCAACACCAATGAATTGGGAGGGTTTTTTAGGGAAGAGAGTGTCTTGGGATCGGTTTAGCAATGGTTTGAGAGTGGAAGTGAGAGTGTCAATATTTCCCTCTAATTGGTCAAATATGTTGTCAACTTTGGAAAATTGGCCATCAACACTGGATAATTTGAATCGGACTTAGTCCTTGAGATAGTTGAACTATGCCGTCGTATGTCTAATTTAGGCCTACAGGTCTTGGGTGCGAGTGTTGTCCATGTGGAAAGTGGGGGTGCTTGCAATGGGGAGTGGTTCATCTGAAAAAAAAATGAATAGGTGATATATCTCA